>JANAVB010042887.1:0-65441 GCA_029216955.1 Iris pallida
TGGTATCATACTGCCCGTGCCCCTCCCGAGACTATGTTGGTGAGTTTTACGCTGGTGCCACTCCTCGCACTTCTGGCGTGGTACTTCTAAAGCTGGTCCTTCTGGACATGTGGAGCTGCTGCTGATGACGTTGATGATGAGGATGATGATGATTTTTGAGATGTTAGATATTGAGACTGTTACTTTTGTCTTATGTTTACTTGGAAATGCTCCGACATTCCAAGATTTTATCAGTACTTTTTAGTTATTATCAGCACTTTTTCTATTATGTGACTATTCATAGACATGGTTTTGATTATGCCTCAGTTTTGGCATCTTAGTTTATTATTCAGCACTTTATTGTTTCTGTTTTATTCTCGCACTTTATTAAAAACTGCCTGTGACAAATGCATGCATGTTGTTTATAGTCTATCTGTTTCTCTTACTATATTTACTGTTTATACCATGCCTGTAATGATTATTTATTTTTATTATTTTCTTCACTGTTTGTTACTTATGCATTGATTGCGGGGGAGCTTTCTCTTTTGCAATTATTTTTCTAAGTGACAACGGGGGAGAAATAGGATCTAACATTTTCGTGAATACAGGTTATGAACAATTTCTTTTGATTATTTTTTGACTTGATCCAAGCTTAGATGTTATATCGGCAAGGTTTGTCAATTATCAAAATGGAGGAGATTGTTGGCCCATTGGTCATGGTCAAACCTAATTTTAATACTTGATCAAACTCTGTCTCGATATAAATGCAAGTCAACTCCGATGTTTACCTACGACGTTTTGGACACTACTCAACAATGGATCTCTACTTTGTTCATGACTAAAGCCGTTTGCCACTCCAAGTGTACTTCCTGTTAAGCAATGTAATTTTTTATTTTATTGAGTCTAGGAATACATTGTACACCGAGTCATACTGGCAAATAGGCTATCCGAAAATATTTTTCAAAACCATCCTATTCTTTTACAAATGACCTACGTTTTTGAAAAATATTCTTTTTACAAAAAGCTTCTGAAGGATTTTTTAAAAAGCCAAAAATTGATTTTCTCCAAATGAATTGACAGAACCCCAGCAGAACTCGGCCCGAGTTCGGCCAGAGTTCAGCCAGAGTTCGGCCATTTGGAACGTTAGTGAACGTTGGATTTTGAACTTGGTCATCCTTCAATTGCGGTTTGTTAAAGAGTTCTGTCCGAATTCTGCCCGAATTCTGTCAGAGTTCTGTCTTTGGAAAAACTATAAATAGAGAAGTATTTCGATCATTTCAAATCACCAATTCACTTTCAATCTCTTCTCTTCCTAAGCTTACATTCTTCCAAAGAGTTCTTAAAAGCTTTCATTTTTAAATCCCAAGCCAGTTACAATCCTCTAGTCGATTTGCCATTGCGGTACGGTCTAGAAGTTTCAGAGCGATTGTAATCAGAGGCTTGATAGAAGATACAACTTTTCACAATTGAAGTTGGTCGAGTTCTTCGTATCAAAGCTCGCGTCTGTAGAAGTTGCAAGGACTTCGTATGAAAACTTGCGGGATTTTCCAATAGTGGATTCAACTGGAAGCTAGAGTTCCTCCGACTGGACTAGTCCTCACAAGAAGGAAACTAGTATAAATCTCGGTGTTTGCGTTTGCCTTCTGATCACTTTTAATTTCTGTCATTTACTTTTGTGATTATTATTATATCTGTGATCTAACTGCTAACAAGTTTTTAATTAGCAATATTCTGCTGCCTACTCTATTCACCCCCCTCTAGAGTATTCTGCTTTACGATTTCGTTCCTACAAGATATTTGAAAATGGAAATACTTATTTTATTGATAACTTGATAGAATTATAAAGTACAAAGCTTGCGACTCAGTGTGCCATAGTTTGGCTTACATATTTCTCTTTGAACTCTTTTGAAAATAATCACAATGCCCATACATCATATCCCTTTATTACGTATTCGAAATATAAAGACACCTTCAAAGGAAAACTTGCAACTTGACTTGAAATGAAATAGCTTCGAGGCGATCCACAAGCTCTATTGGGATAGACGAGCTTAAGCGCCTCACCTAAAACCATGTCTCCTTGCTATCTGAAATGATGCCCACAACGTGGGTTAGTACACATCATGTACTGGCGAGCGGCTTTTGGCCGAACTCGCATAAATCTGTACTAAGTAGACAGTGAAGCTAGCATACATTATTATGTGGTCTTGCTACTTATCTAGGTTCTTTTTAACGATTCATAAGAAGTATAAGCAGTAGAAAAACTCTTACATAATAAATCTTACCCATCGTCGATACTCATCCATGCACAAGACAAGACTAGCACAATTTGCATAATGAATAACTTATGTTCCATTCTTGCAGATATTGAAGTTTATAAACCAGATCATACATGTGGCCTATCTACATGATGCTCCATGGGTCATTCCCGTGATTAACCTGTAACGCCCCAGTCCCAAAATACATAGGACTAGGTACATCGACATGCCAGCTGTATTCGTACGAAGTATACTCCAATATATGGAAATCTCGTATAAATACATAAGCTGTAAAATACAGTAGAACCATAACTAATCTTATCCACACAAAAATGAATAAAAGATATATAATAAAAATGAATTTGTCTTGATACAATATGTTGGGCGGAGACAAATCCACTACCAACAAAATAAGGAAAAATACATGGAAAATGAAATGAGTGGCGAGCGAAGCGAAGACGATCCAAGTGCAATCATCCTCGAAGAAATAGCGAAGATCACGGCTAGAGCTAGAACACCTGCGAAAGACAATAGCACACACCTGGAGAGATAACCAGGTCCTCAGAGGGACGTAACAAGACACATAATATCATGCCATATAAACTGAATAAATATTGCTCAAATAAATAAGTAAATCGAATTATAACAAGGTCCAATACGCACCTACTAAACGAGCGTACCATCCCCCCAACCAAACAAGGACAGAAGATGGTAAACTAATTCACGGTGACGTATCTTTCCATGCTATGAATCCAATATGGTATCCGGACCCCAACAAGGTTCAATACCTTCTCATTGAAGTAGTAAGTCACACCTACAACCAAACAAGGACAAGATGTGACAAACTAGTCCACGACAAGTTATTGTTCCAAGCCACGGTCAGATACAAGTACCCAAACCAAAAGTACTCGTACCTAACGGATAAAGGTGCCTAACCGTTCTAAGTGAAAGGTAGTTAAGAACAATCCTGACTACGCATGGGCCCTGGCTAAATAGGATCGGCATAGTCCCCCCTTGGGCACCAGAGGCCCCATCAGTAAGAGCATGACGTTCCGCAGAATCGTCAGTGGCCGTCAGTAATCATGGGTCATCAACCCCGTATCTCTAGCGAAGAGTCCGGGTCACAAGGGAAAGTGCATCGAAGCCCATACGCTAAGGAATTGTCCTTCCCGCCCAATGCCTACTATGTTGTATCCACAACAATAACCTCTATAACCGCTAAGTCAAACTAGCATGCAACCTCTATTAGCGGTTATTCCTATCGCACGGCTTGTACGTACTGGTGGCCAGCCAATCATGCACTTCCGTGTTCTACATGCGACACACAACTTCGTGGTGCAATGTGTCAAGGCCAATAAATGCAACACACAAGGTGGTCCCTTAAATCTAGGTTAATATGTAAGAAAACTAATACATAGCAGAAAATATAAATGAACAGTAAGTTCTAACAGGTTATGCCATGTATCACAGTTTATTTTGCATAAAGAAAATAATGAATAATGCATGAAATATGAGCTAAATAAATAAATAGCAAATGGCAAGGTGTCTTACCTGGTAGGACGTCTGGTGTGCTGCGATGATCAAGCTGGCATGAACTGTGACTTCGGTGCAACGACTATACATGGTAACCTCGGGTGGTGGCACGGACAGTTCCATTGGGTCCAGAAGAGTCAAATTAGTTAGGGTTAATTGGTGGGAGGAAAGAATTAGCAAGGAATAGGAAGATTGGGATTGGTCATGGATATGAGGTTGATAATAGAAAACATTTTGAGAGAATAATACATATAATATCTTTAGGAAAGTATTTATAATATCGGAAAAATATTTTTGTTAGTTCAAAATAGGTTAAGCTAATCTTTGAAAATATGAAAATCATTATAAGGCACAAATCCAATTTGTGCCAAAACATAATTTGTAGGTTTAAAGATACAAATCATAAAATAATACTAATATATTTTATTCCAAGATAATTTTTGTAAAACCATTTCTTAGATAATATTTTAATATACTTTTAGAGATATTTTAATGTACATGTAGTAATAACAATTAAAAATCTTACTACCAGTAAAATCATAATAAATAAATAAATAAATAAAACTGTATTCCTTTATACTTAGCTGTCCCTAGTCCTTACATATAATTAACAAAACAAAATAATAATATTAATCTTATGGTGATAAAACGAAGTTTAAAAGGAATCACTCTCTTCAAAATAACAAGGGAAACCCCCAAAATAATAATAGTAATAATATAAAAAATACCCATGAATTGACTATTATCTAATAATAATAATAATAATAATAATAATAATAATAATAATAATAATAATAATAATAATAATATACAGTACTGTTGGACTCTCTCTCGAGAGAGAGAGAGAGAGATGAAGGGAAGAGAAAAAAAAATAAGAAGAACAGAAAGGGGAAAGAGAGAGGTGCGGTCGACGGAGCGGGTCAGGTCGGCGGCCGGAGGCGTAGAGGGAAGGTTCGGGGCCTGGCACGCGGAGGTTAGGAAGTAGATCGAGAGGGGGCGGCTCGGAGAAGGAGTCGGCCGGGCGCTAAGGCGACCATGCGGAGGCTGCTCGGCGCGGCGGTGGCTGGTTAGGGCTAGCGCCAGCGGCGGCCAGGAGAGGCACGGCTAGGCGGCGATCGGAGGAGTAGGTCGGCCGGTGGGTGCGCGTAGGGTTTCGGGCTGCGGTGAGCGGAGCGGCGACGGGTGCGTTGGTCCGGTGGAGGGAAGGAAAGCGGGACGGCGGTCGCTGGTCGTGGGCGGTACCGGAGTGAGGTGGAGGATGGGGGTTCGGTCGAGAGGTCGGGGCTCGTGCGTGGGATGGAGAAGACGCGGCGGCAAAAAAAGGGCGACGGTCAGGGGTTTTGGCCGGGAAGTCGGAGCTGCGTGCGGGGTCGGCAAGACGCGGCGGTGGCTGTGCGACTTGTCGACGGGATCGTGGCGGCTTCCGAAGGAGGGCAGAGCCTGTGCCGGAGATCGGCACAGTCGGTGGACGACGAGCTTCGTCTGCGCTGGGAACTGGCCAGCGCAGTGCTCGCCGAGGCGCTGGTCGAAAGAGGAGGTCGGACATTGGCTGCTGGGGCGAGGGTCTCTGGTCGTCGGAAGGGGACGACCCGGTCACCAGCTCGGCCACCGCCGAGGCAGGTGAGCGTTTACTGTTTATGGTGGCGGCCGTGGGTTTAATTTATTTGGGTTTTCTTTTTGGGGAATTGCTGGGTTTTGGTGGTGGCTCCGACGATGGCCGTAGGGCGGTGGTGGTCGGTGATTGTGGTTTGGATGGACAGGGTGGCTGTGGTGGTTACGCCATATGGCGGGTTCGGGGTTTGGTTGTTTGGGAGGAGACGATGGCAGAGGAGGAGGTGCGGTGATGATGATGGTGATGCCGGCGGGGTGCTGTGGCGGAGGGTTTTCGACGGAGAGGGAGAGATGGATTTGGGGTCGAGTGGGCCACAGGGTTGTAGAGGGTGATGGTCGGCGGATTTGACGACATCGGAGAGGCGACTCCCTGCTGTTTGGAGGTGGTGGTGAAGGTCGGGGACCGAGGTCGGGTACGGCGAACGTTGACGGGAGGCAGAAGCAGCGTAGACTAGGCTAGACTAGGCTAGGATTAGGGATTTGATGATGTCGGAATGTGTCCGACACGAGGAAGAAGATAATGTAGATGTAATATGGAATAAGATGGAGAGGGGACACGGACACGATGCACTTATTTGGTTGTGGAGAATTTGTGGATGAATAATGTGGAGGAGTACCTGCCTATTTATAGGATGTGGAAATTTCTACTTAGATATGGACTAGGAATATTTAAAACCCAAGTAGATAAATCATCCATTTAATTAAAATCAATCAAATCAAATCCAATCCAAATCCAATTAAATCTAATTTAATTCCCTTAGTTTAAAATCAAATCAATAAATCAAATTTTAATTATTTAACTATTTAAATAAATACATAAATTCAAATCAAGATTTAAATGGCCACAATAACTTCCAAATATATTTTCAAAATACCAATAATAATAATTTCGAAAATAATAAATATTTTTAAATATCTTTTTGAACAATAAAATATTAATATTAATAAATCTCGAAAATTATACTTTTATTTAAAATAGACCAATAAATAATTACGAAATATATGTATGCAAAAATATTCTTTACATAATTAGGCTTTTCTAGTATACAAAAATATTATTTATTATTAATAACTTTTAGAAACAAAAGGCTTTTTATAGCAAGAATATTTATATAATATTTTGAAAGTGTATAATAAAATAGAGAAAAATAATTTTCTAAAATATGTACGCTCGCACATATTCGCACTCGACGAGCAACTACGAAAAATAAAATTTTGTGCGCGACGTACAATACGACTATGCGACATACAATACAAAATTTTAAATTGGTACTAAATTTAATAAATAAAAAAATATAGTAAAAATTTAGGGGTTTTACATCCTACCCAACTTAAAAGAATTTCGTCCTCGAAATTAAGAATTAGTTGGGGGGTGAGAGGACACAAGGGGGTATCGATGGAGAACAATCGATAACAAAATCATGCCGTAAGAATCGCGATCTAGATTATAGAAAAATAATACGGTATGGTCACGGGTAATGAATGAGGGTCACGATTAAGAGAACGAAATAGATTCGCTTTAATTAAGCGATTAGAGGGTCTTGATAGGGTCGAGTAGTTTAGGATGAAGATATAGCAACATCGAGTAAGAATGGTCATAGCCGATAGGAAGGCTAGAGAAAGTTCTAGTATAACGCCTTCGTCCTCCTAAAATAGGTGAAGGCGAAAGCAATATAGAGTTCGAAGGAGGCGTTATCGAATACGAATACGTGATTCAAAGACGATCGAAAAATTTCAAAGGAGTTGCCAAGGCAATCGTGGATGGGACTCTGGAGGACAAGCTTAACTATGTCCCCATCCACGTAGAATAATAGGCAAAAGCGAACCAAAGTGCACTTGGTTGATCAGACCATTTTGTACCGGTTCTGATTAGACAACATGTTAGTGGGATCTCTTCCAATAACATATGTCGTGAACAAGCTCGATAAATAAATGAACTTGCAAATCTAAGTTATAGTAGTAACATTTGTCAAGAGAGTGAAATTATAGGCACGAGAGTTTAAAATTTGAGAGGAAGTATAGTCGAACTTCTAAAGGAGCTAAGTCATGTCCTGTGATGGTCTTTACATAGTCATCATATAGTCTTCTAGTCCAAGTCCTTGGTTGGCTAGATGGGCTAGGTCCTCTAGATTCTAGGATCCAAGTAAGCTTGCTAATATAGGTCACTAGGTCAAAGGGGTTGCTAGTTCATAAGGTATTCTACCCAACTTAAAGAATTAAACTAATGGTGTTTTGGGACAACTAACTAGTAGGATCAATCTCTAGCAAGCACGAAGGGAAGATAAGAATAGGGATGGAAGGAAGCAAGCAATATGCAATTGATGAGTCAAACGGTAGTTAAAATCAAGGAAAGAGGTCAAGTATGTGGATGAGATCCTAGACTTCTAATCCTTTTCGCAGGCTTGCTTGGTATGGTAAAGTAACCAAACAATTTATCTTGACCTGCATGGGCCACCACATAACCGCTGTGACTCTTTGGTTCAGCTCATTGCTAATGTAGACAGATACCGGTACCCCTTTCTCCTAGGGGGCTCTTAATCTATCCTAGGCCGAGTGGTTCGAGGCGTCCCAAGAATCCACCCGAGAGACAAATTTTACCTTGTGCACAAGTTGTCCGAGACTGATGCATACTCTAACATTTCTATCAGATAAAACAGATTCAGATCTATGCACAGATGTACGACGCGTTCATTTCGTGTCTTTTCTTTGATTCATCTCAACATGTACAAGTCTGCCTGTACATGTCTACATTTTAAAGCATACTAGCAACAGAACAGATGACATTCATGTAAAACAGATATTAGCATCACATAGTCAAGCAGTTGATTCAATTAGATTATCTTCTCTTATCTTTTGTTATTATAGTATCATTGCTCAGAGGGACGCAACAAAAGAGTGGACTAGAGATCATTTTCTTAGGACGTGGAGATAAATGTTAGCCCGGTCAAAGCAACTTACCAAAATAAATCTTGTTCAAGAGAATGAGGAACTTCACGCGCCGTTCACGCTCCTCCTAACCATCCTACATTTGCACCAACTGTCACGACCCGCATCCAGTGTAAGGGTACAAGTGCGTAACAACGCTCAGCCTACGTCGCAGAATCGGTGGTAGAACGATGTTCTAGGTCACTATTTAAACCAACTCACGTAATTATATAATGTACTTGTCTTAAATCTCAACTCCGAACGGAGGACAAGTATAGAAATAATATAACTCAATCACAGTCTAAGCATGATAGGATAACACAGAATTCTATAAATAAAAGAAAATAATAAAAACTACTAAATGATAGTATCTCAAAACAACTCAAAATAAGTCAACTCTCAAATTATTACAACTCAAGTTCTAGTAAAGAAATCTAAAACAGCCTACTAAACTAGTCTCCCAATCACTCTTGAGAGTCGGGAGCAAAGGTAGCTAATCCCTCTCCAGATCCATAGTGAGTAGGACATGCATCCTCAGGGCTAACATCTGTAATATTTTTAACAGGTCCAGTCGGGACATGAACGAATACATCTCATCAAGTAAATCCAAGTAAATGACAAAGAATATAAAACAATTATAGACAATTATATTGATGAAGCATGGGAGTTCGAGACAGTTTAAGATGTAAAACAATAGTTAAAGAAAACAAGGAAAGTAAAAGCTGTGAAACAGAATATCATGTCAATGAAGACTGTAAATAAAAGCTAGCTGAACTAGAATAATGTGATATGAGTCCATTGGTACAATATATGTCAAGTGTGAATCCAATCAATGTTTCAAGCAGGGATATTCTTTAACGGTTCTTGTGATGATTCCAGTAAGATTCTTATGGTGATTCTAGTAAAAATTCTTGACAATACACACAGTGTGTTTTAAAATACTGAGATCGACATGTAAATGGCTAGGGGTAATCCGGTACATCACACACTGGCCAAGTGTGGGATGGCTATCGTTCTTGTATAATTCACAGGGAGGTGGTTCGAGTATTTAGGAATGTTTATATGTCTACTCAAGTATTTCCCCGCCCGACAAATATGAGTGAATCTATAATACGACACATAAATCGAGAACAAATCTAGCCAGAATATGAAGTTGCTTGTAGGTGATTCATGTAGTGGTTCTTGTAATAGAGGCTAGACAAGTAGGTATGTGTGTCGTATACATGAATTCCAAAAATATCAATCCGTGTTTGTAACATAGAATCAAATAGAACTGACTAAAACTGAAATATATAAATTGACAAGTAAATGAAAGAACTATCAGAGAATGTACTCGCCTGGTATTCCGAATGCCTGATGAAGATATGAGTCCAAACTGGAGTCACAAAGTCCTATTTAAAACAACCATAGGTTACAAAGTGTCTAATATGAAATAAGAATAGCCTACAATGCATTCTAGATGATTCTAGGTCCCTCTAGGTCAAAGTCAACCATTTGTCAACTCTGGTCAAACCTGGTCAACTATAAGTCAACTAGTCCATCTACCAAATTTTAGGTCAAACACAAGTTATCTAGTCATTCTAAGTCCGTTTGAGTCGATTTGGATCAAGTTTGACTCAAAGTTGACTTTTGTCAACTTGGTCAACTTGCTAGTCAACTCGACCAAATTAGGCTCATTGGGTCAATCCTAAACTGACTCATTACTCCCTAGGTTACTCCCAATAGTAGATACACATATATACTTATATATTCATTCATTTAATGCTATATATATATATATATATATATATATATATATATATATATATATATATATATATATATATATATATATATATATTATAAAACTGACTCATTACTCCCTAGGTTACTCTCTGCTACCCAAGACGGCGAAGGCAACTCTCATACGGCTCCACTTCAAGCCATAGAGGACTCTGCTGTCCCCAAGTCCGGCAGAGGAAAGCACTACGATGCTGGAATTGCAAGGGCAAAGAGTAATTCTATGTGCTCCAGGAAGAAGCCGAACAAAGGCACTAGCCGCAGGCTGAACACTCATGCGGCCAAGATTGCCAGTCGCATGCATGATGTCCATGCGGTCAAAATTGCCAGCCGAATGCATAATACCCATACGGCTAAGATGTCCAGCCGCATGGAGAAGACTTATGCGGCCGAGACTTCCAGCCGCATGAAGAAAGCCCATGCGGCTGCAATTGCCAGCCGCATGAAGACTGTTGATTCCAGCCGCATGCTGTCTACTCCACGCGGCTCAGTTTTCGATCGCCTCTCCTATGGTCCTGATCTCCTATGCTCCCGAGAAAATATGTCTGACTCTCTGCAGCACCACTTAGACTCTTCCTACTATGTGCCCTCACGCACTAGAGTGAAGAAGTCTAGGGCAGCGCGAGCTTGGCGAGCTCAGTCCGCTGTCCCGACCTCTGACCATTCGAGCGCTCCATATACTGTTATGCAGGCCTCTGATGGAAAGTTGTACATAACCACTCGAGTCCAGCCCCCGGCGGCAAACGGACAGAGTGGTTCCCAAAAGTATCCAAAAATCCAGGAAGCAAACATGGTCATTCCAGACCCATCTGACTTGCGTGAGGTTATCATCCACAAGCGCAAGGAAAGAGAAGAGACCTCGATGTGCAGACGTCACTGCACCCAAGTCATCGTCAACTGCTATTACAACAACATGACGGTACGAGAAGACCGACAGTCCGTCTTCCAAAGATTACAACAGCCGAGCTCCGAGGATGAGGCGCCTCCCGCCGTCTCCTGCAACTCTACTCAAAAAATTCCCGCCGATGGAAGGGGGAAGAAGATAAACGTTTCTAGCCCAAAGATTTCAACCACTGTGACTAAGAAACTGTCGTCTAAACGGTTGTCCACCACCGGAGTTTTTCAAGGTACCCGTTCAAAGACGAAATCTTCTACAGTGGGAGATTCATCATCCACATCACTGGGGGTTGCTGAAACTGGGGGTTGCACTCCTCCGAACCTCCATGACAATCCGATGTTCCAAGGAGACGAGCCAGGGAAAACAGCTCTCCCATTAGATGTAGCAAATCCCGACGTCCCCGAGGACGTCCACGACTCTCAAGACGAGGCAAACTCGGAAGCTGGGGGTACTATTCCTTCTGAGTCCGAATCAGAGGAGAACCTTCCCACATACCCCGATGACTTCTCGGTACAGGGGTATGATTCGGAAGGCACGTCATCCACCGTCCCTTCCACTTCTAATCATGTGAGAACGATATTTATGACAAACGACGAACAAGATGGTCCCAGTAATCGCCAATGCATCGACACTCTGGAGGCCATAATGTGCACTTTGGTCAAATCGGTGGACGAGATCAAAGCAGCCCTCCCTACTCTGCAAGGAGGGACGCCTGGCCAAACAAACTTGGGTTCCGCGGTCAATGCGGACTCGAACTCAGCGGCACCAAACCCGGGCAATAATCCTCCTGAAATGTCAGCTCCTACCACTACGGATGAGGCCAGGAAAGCAAGAATAGAGGTCCAGGAGCTCCGAGCCATGTTCCACGCCCGAGAAAACTGCCAAGACCTCAGGATACGACAACCATATCCCGTTGCGTGGAGAGATGTTCCCTTCCTACCAAAGTATAAACCATTCTACATCAATCCATATGATGGAAAGACCTCCGCAAGTCGGTACATCACTTACTTCGAGGTCACCACCGACCATCTGCCCCATGACGATGCCATCCTTATACGATTATTTATTGGAGCATTGGAAGGGGTCGCCTTCGACTGGTACCGTAACCTGCCAGACAACTGCATCCACTCCTTCGCCAGCTTCAAGCACATATTCTTGGAGAGATTCTATAAAGTAGGACAGGACATCACAATGTCCACCCTCATGGATGTTGTTCAAAGGGAGAAAGAGCTGACAAGGAACTATATTGAGCGGTTTTGCCAAACCGCAATGAAGTTGCCGTCTGGTAATCCGGATTCCTCCTTGATTGAAATTTGCCAAAAGAGACTGCTCCCAACAATCAGCCTCTGGATGGGTGAAAGTCAATTCAAGGACTGGAAGACGTTCATCATCAGTGCCACTAGCGCCAAGGACAAGTTGAAGAAGGCTCGCCAACTGGAATTGCATATCTCGGAGGGAGAGGACAAGGGCAAGCGCCCTAATACCAACAACAATGGTAGTAACTCCTCCAACAATCGGGACAACAAGGGCAAGTAGGCTATGGTAGCCGACACAGCCCAGAAGCCTGAGTCAAAACCGGCAGACAAGCAATGGCCGCAAATGACCTACTCCTTCGAAGACGGCCATGTCAAGCCCATCTTGGACATGCTCATACAAGGAGATAGAATTCAACTCTCTCCACCAAGATGGGAACCTCGGCCGGCAGAAATGAAGAACCCAAAGTACTGTCATTACCACCGCTACGTCCACCATGCTACACACGACTGCTACCAACTGAAGCGATACATCCAACATCTCATCGATTCGAAGGCTCTGGCCATTAATTTCGAGGAGGTAACCGTGGCAACCAACATGGTGTCCGTACAATTTGGCAGCTTTCCTCCGATAGAGACTCAAGACGGTGTAATACCCATCCCTCGGGCGACAATGGAGATTGCTAATCTTCCACCTCCTCGAGATCAGGCTACTGGTCTAGTACCCCTTACCACGTCACGAGGGGAAGTTATGTGGGTCCATCCAGACTTGGTACCTGAAGTGACTCGGTCCGCATCACTTCCCATTTGCAGAAAGAAGGATGGAAAGGTCAGATCCTGCCGTACAATCTCGGCAGATGTCGAAGAAGCCACAGCTGTTGTCATCCGGTCGGGTGCACAATCCCAAACTACGCCAGATAACTCGGCTGAAGAACATCAGCCGGCCACTGCTGACGCTCCGGGACCTTCTCAACCTCCGACGACCGACAAGCCTAGGCCGAAGGAGACTCGTTTTGACAAATCCCTCTGAAAAGAGGTACCTCATGGGCTGGAAAGGCCCTACAACTTTGACATCTTAGCGTAATTAGCCAACACACCGGCCAAATTATCATTATACGAGCTGCTGTGACTCTCCAAGGATGTTCGTGCGGCCTTGAGCGATGCACTCCAGAACGCCGACGCATATCTAGCTCAGGTTAACCTCACGGGAGAGAGCCCGCCTACAGATCTCCAAGACAGCGCTTGCACGGGAGCGATGCCCAACATTGTCTTCACTCCACAGGATATGCTCATCAAAACCAACCTGCACGATCGTCCGTTATATTACACTGGATACATTGGCGACGTAAAGGTGGATCGGATGCACATTGATCCTGGTTCTTCCATAAGCATCATCCCGTAGGGTCTGTTACATCATCTCCGCATCCTTATGCATCGCCTGACGCCGACAAGCACCGCCATCAGCAGTTTCAATTCGGGCAGGAGCTACCCGATTGGAAAGATTCACTTGAAGTGCCAAATTGGCGATCTTCAGTCAGAAGTGACCTGTTACGTCATAGATACGGACATTTCCTATAATATCCTCCTAGGGTGCCCTTGGATTCACGATTACATGATCGTGCCTTCCACGCTGCATCAGTACTTCAAGTATGTTGACAAATACGGCTTCGTAAGGACAAAATTTGCCGACATCGATCCCTTCAAAGGGGTCGAATCCTACTAATCAGACTCATGCTTATACGAAAAGTCGAAGAGGCACCTTGGTGAAGGAGATGTACAAGCTCGTACTGAGATGACCACAGGATCAGAAGAACCCCTGATGATCCACCTCCGAGCTCGCAAACCTGGCAAGACCGTACCCCTTACGGCCGCTCTACGTAAGGATGTAATCAGTCTCTCGGCACAAGAGGGACAAATGATAATCCGGCTGCCAAGGTCCGGCCAAGCGCCAAGACCCACAATGGAGCCACTGACAATCAGACTGCCTAGAGTCGGCCAGCCACAAACGGAGAAGCTCAATCCCTCCGACAAAACAATGACGATACGTCTTTCCAAAAAGAATCGTCAGCCCGATGCAAAGTCTGGGGCTTCTAGCGAGCCAACCACTCCCCGTCCAGCATCGAGTACCAAACTGGGGGTCACTAGTTTGCCAACGACTCTACGTTCTGCTCCACCAGCGGAACCCCTCATAATCAAGTTGCCCAAGTCATCCTCTCAGTCTTCATTTATACAGGGGGTGGCCGAAGAAGAACCAGAACTGGCTAAGTATGTGGCTGCTCACACCGATGTTCCATCCGCAGATGATGTAATCCCATTAGAAAAGATACCTTACTTCATCATTAATGGGTTATCTTTGAACTACATCGAGCTTAATAAGCTTTGTACAATGTAAGCTATGGAACACGGTATAGACACTCACCTACATACACAGGTGACAAATGTTTACACCGCAAATCAACTCACTCCCGTGGAAGATGTTTACCGCATAATCGAGGGAGGGGACCATCCAATCATCTTCGATCGGAAGAATAATCTGCATCCCTTTACCATAGAAGAAGTCGATCTTGAATCGGACGCCGGGAGACTACCACTCTATCTATATAGCCCCCAATCCAAATACGTCATGCAAAAACAGGGGTATGATCTGGAGACTATGCCAAGTTTGAACTACGGCACTGGTCGACGATTACCTTTAAAGTCGCCGGTCCCGGCTGGCAAACCACAGGACTACTACAACAAGACCCGATACGGACTGGGGTATGTTACGCCTACAACGACCCTTGAAAGCTCAGATGAGGAATGCGACTGGCATTCACACTCAACCGGATCACCAACTTTTGATTCGGATATCAGCATCGGAGATGTATTCAGGCAAGTCCTGTCTGTCAATATGTTATTCGCTGATGCTTACGAAGAAGGTGAAGACTTTCCTAAACTCCTCGAATTAGAGTCGTGGGCCCAACAGCTGGATGTGCAATGGGAGAAGCGGTTTGAACAAAAAGAGCCTTCTACTGAAGACGAGGTCATGCAAGTGGTTCTCGGCAGCGACTCGTCTCCAAAACCAATCTTCGTTAGTAAAAGCCTGACAGACGAAGAGCGAGAATTGCTACTGGAACTCGTCAGATAATATATTGATGTGTTCGCCTGGAACTATGAAGACATGCCAGGGCTAAACCCCGATGTTGCTCTTCACAAACTCAACATTCGGCCAGATGCAAAGCCAGTCAAACAACAGCAACGACGCTTCTGCCCAGGCATCATGGATGCGATCGAAGCCGAAGTCAACAAACTGATAGCCAGCAGCTTCATTCGTGAGGAACAACATCCGGACTGGGTCGCCAACATAGTACCGGTCCTCAAGAAGAATGGAAAGATTCGAATCTGCATCGACTTCCGCAATCTGAACGAGGCATGTCCCAAAGATGAGTACCCCCTCCCTATCACAGACATCATGATTGACAACACCTGCGGCTTCGAACGTATGTCGTTCATGAATGGCTTCTCGGGGTACAACCAAATTAAGATGTCTCCTGACGACAAAAAGCTTACATCATTTCGGACACCAATAGGCACGTTCTGCTACACAGTCATGCCTTTCGGTTCAAAGAACGCTGGCGCCACCTATCAGAGAGCCATGAGTATCATCTTCAGGGATCACTTGCGCAAGACCATGGAGTGCTATGTTGATGACATTGCCATTAAGAGTCGCTATAGGGGAGACTATCTGCAAGATCTCAGGACGGTATTCGACCTGATGCGAGCGCACAATTTAAAAATAAATCCCACGAAATCCTTCTTGGGCGTTCCAGCGGAAAGTTCTTGGGTTTCATCATCACCTCCCAGGGTATCCACGTAGACCCTGAGAAGACGAAGGCAATCATGGAGATGGGTCCCCCAAGAAATCTCCGATAACTCCGAGGCCTCCAAGGGAGGTTAGCTTACATCAGGAGGTTCATTTCCAACCTCTCCGAACGATGTCAGCCATTCGCCCATCTCATGAAGAAGGACGTCTCATTCGTATGGGATGAAGAATGCCAGCGTGCCTTTGACAGCATCAAAGAATATTTGTCGAACCCTCCAGTCCTGGGGGCCCCGGTTGTTGGAAAACCATTCCTGCTCTATGTACGAGCAATGGAGCATTCCCTCGACGCTCTGCTAGCACAAAACAATGATGCAGGCCATGAGCAAGCTATATATTACCTTAGCCGAATGATGATTGGGCCAGAGCACCGATATACTGCCGTGGAGAAGGAATGCCTCGCCCTGGTGTTCGCCATTCAAAAGATGCGACACTATGTCACGGGGAAAACCATACATGTAATATCATGAGTCAACCCCCTCAGGGTCCTCATGACTAAACCAGGGGCACTCAGCTCTCGCCTCGCTACATGGGCAATATTATTGTCCCCCTACCATATGATCTTCGTCCCACAAAAGGCTGTCAAAGGTCAAGCTCTGGCAGACTTTTTAGCAGTACACCCAGGCTCGGAGTCGGCCAGAATATATGAAAAAATCCCAGATGAGATCGCCTACTCGCATGCGGCCTCTCACGATGATATATGGCAAATGTTCTTCGGCGGCGCCTCAAGGAACGGACCCAAGGGCAACATCGTCGTCGGAGTCGGGGTGGTGCTGGTTTCTCCTTCCGGACTGGTGATCAATCACGCTTACTCACTCACGGAACCTTGCTCTAACAATGTGGTCGAGTACAATGCTTTAGTCATTGGCCTCCAACTTGCAAGAGAGATGGGGGTAGAATATCTTGAAGCATACGGTAATTCACAGTTAATCGTCAATCAGATCTGGGGTTCATAGGAAGTCCGCCAAGAAGACATGATCCCCTATCACCAAATAGTAATCAACATCATCTCGTCATTTGAAGGGTTCTTCATCGAACACGTCTCCAGGCTCCAAAATATCGAAGCCGATGCCCTAGCAGGCCTTGCCGCTTCCCTAGCGGTTCTGAACTATGCTCATCAATCAGTGGATGTGATAGGCCATGAACTGGTCTGTCCCAAGAACAACGTTCAATTCGTGGCGAGTTATTCCGCTCAGACGATCGATGAAGCACCAGACTGGAGACAACCATTCATTGACTTCGTAGTCTACGACATTCTGCTGGAGGACCCAAAGGAAGCCACCTCTATCAGAAGGCATTTTCTCAGATTCTTCTACGATACAGAGACGAAAATGTTGTATTGCCGATCCTACGATTGATTATTGCTTCGATGTCTGTCAAACGTAGAAGCCAAAGAAGCCATACGCGAAGCCCATGACGGTGTCTGCGGGGCCCATCAGCCTGGCCCAAAATTGCAAGACCGTCTTCGCCGAATGGGCTACTACTGGCCTACGATGGTAGCAGATGTGATAGACTATGCAAGAAAGTGCACAGCCTGCCAAGTCCATGCGAACGTCATCCACCAGCCATCCGAATTTCTACATCCACTACAACAAAAAACCCTTTTAATGACGGCTAAAAAGCGTCATTAATGACGTACCATGACGCTTTTTTTTTCACAGCAACCGTCATGAAAACGGATGTTATAAATATTTTTTAAAAGCGTCATAAAATAACCGTCATGAATATGATGAGTTTCTGTTACACTTATTTTCAGCATAGTTTGAAAGTTTTATGAATAGATAATCTGTATAGACTCAATTCAGCACATTTATAACGCTCAATTCTGCATATTTATATATTACTTTCCAAAAAATTATAGAACAATGCTCAATGTTGCTCAATTCAATTTCAAAACATTCATTTTGGACCATATTCACAAGAAAACATCTAAATGTTATAGAGTACCATTTAATCCAATTACAAATATATACATAATATATATCACCATCTTCATTACATTTTTTTTAAAATAGGACATCCAAATACATATATTTACAACTACTACTAGTAAGTAGACCCTCAAAACTATTAGTACATTGGCTTCAACTTTGAGCACATCAAAACTGTCGGCATCACGTAACAAAACCCTGAAAAAGATTAAAAAAAACTTAGTTTGAATTAGAGGATAACTAAGCTAGTTTGATGAAAATACAACACGGTTGGCTCAGAGTGCATAGTAAAACTGCAGGAGCAAAGCTGCCATGTAAAACCAAGTTAACCGCACCTGCAAATTGTAGACACAGTCCAGAAAATGACCAAAATAAGGTAAAAAAATAGTAGGATCAAAATATATAAGGTTGGCTCATAGTGCATAGTAGAACTACAGAAAATGCCATGTAAAAACAAGTTACCTGCACCTGCAAATTGGAAAAACCGTCAAGAAAATGACCAAAGTATGGTAAAAAATAGCATGATCAAAATACATAAGGTTGGCTCAGAGTGCATAGTAGAACTGCAGGAACAAAACTGCCATGTAAAAACAAGTTAACCACAACTGCAAATTGTAAAATCAGTCAAGAAAATAACCAAAGAAAGGTAAAAAAAAATAGCAGTATCAAAATACATAAGGTTGGCTCATAGTGCATAGTAGAACTGCAAGGACAGATTTTTTCAAAACCATAATTCATTGCAATGGAAGTCACAAAACCATCTCCAAATTGTATCTCATCATTGCCAGTATATAAAATTTTTGGTAGGAACACAATAAAGTTGTAGGTATGTAGACAATAGAATAGAAAAAAATTGTTTGCAGTGAAATATGGGTTATGAATTTGGTTTTCCAAATGAAACATGCCCTGTTCCTTATATTTCAGCTAAGGTAAATATCTGGAAAGTATGGGTTTGGGAAAAACTCTACTGTCCTATCCACTCCCTGTCTCCATGTAGCAGCAACAATATTATCACTTCATAATAAAAGCAAAGAATTCAAGTTAGTCACATTTTTGTATCATAATTCAAATGTAGCAGCGGGACTAGCAGCAGGAAAAACTGGAAGGAAAAAACACCACATTGATGAGGCCATGAATCTGTTGGACACTCTATCATGTCAGAAGGAAAAACTGGAAGCTACGACCTTCAATATTTTAATTGAAGAAATGTTCCAAGTTGGTAAGGTTAATACAGCAAAGGATCTCTTTAACTCTATTCTTGCAAATGACAGTGTCACCAGATGTTGCAACATACACTATAATGATGAACAGCCTTATTAAAGAAGGGTTGTTGGATGAGTTTGATGAGTTGTTTTTGTCAGTGAAGAATGATGGTTACTCTTCAGATTCTGTTATGCTTAATGCTATTGTTAAGGGCTTGTTGGAGAATGGTGAAGTAAACAGAGCTATGGGGTTTCTTTCAGAAATGGATAAAAGTAAATTATCCTTGAGGCATCTACTGCGGCATCCATAGTGGACCTAATCTCAAAGGACGGACATTGTCATCATTATATGAAAGTGCTTCCTAATTTTTCTCAACATTGTGCGAAGAGTATTGAGATTAATATCGACTCGTCGATATCATCATTGATACAAAAATTCTGAATAGTTTAATCCCCTTTTAGCATTGATACAAAAAAAATTTCTCAACATTGTGCGAAGAGTATTGTGAATTTGGTTTTATTCCCCTTTTAGCAAAGTTGTTTGAAACTAATAATAGTTTTAGTCCTCCACATGCATTAAAATTGAAGAAATAGTTTGGCCATCTTACTTGGCAAGATCCTTGTCCATGAGATGGAGAACCTGTAAGCATCAAAGCCTATATCCTTCATGAGTTTTACATCTTCCTGCAAGACAGATGAGATTATATTACTTCCAAAATTTTGTGCATGCTTAGTTGATGATGTCACTTGTATGAATAGACAGGAATGGGGAAAAAATACCTTATATCGATGGTATTGATCATCTGCTATGTCTCCATTGCTTCCATCTGATATCTTATCTGCTCAATTATGGTAGTTTTGATATCAATGTCCGTAAATTCCAAGTTAACCTTGCATTTTATTTTGACATGTCCCCAGAAACATAGAAAATGATTCCATAAACCGTATATAATTTATAAATTAGGATGCATAATAGTGAAAAAGAAGAGGAGATAAAATGTTTCCTTCTCCAAAATAGACACTTAACCTACATCTCCAAATATCCCATGAGATGACATTGTTTGAGTCTCAACTGTAATTTTGTTACGATACTATCATAATGTATGGAGGATCTAGATTAGGTGCATGTCAAACTAATCCAAAGTTTCTGTCATCATATATTAATTTTATTGCTATTAATTAATTTAACATTTTCAGCATAGTATCATCAAGGTTAATCATAAGAAGAGGAAGTGGTGATACATGTAGCAGGCAATTAAGGACCTGGATGCTCATGAGTAAAGGTATCCCATATACTCGGCCCTCGGCCGCCTTCTCTTGCAGCACCTTCATACTGTCAGAAAGATCATATTATTATAAAGCCAAGTACACAAAAGATGATAACAAATTAACATCGAAACGACGAATAACAAACCTGATAAGCCGAGGAAGCCGTACCAAACACGAAGCCTTCTGGGAAGTCACTATGTTGAAGCGATGAATCGGCCTTACTGGCCTTCCCGACTTCTGCTGCTATTGTCGCAAAAATGGACATAAAAAGTAGGAAGTTGTTTCTGCGCTCCATCGTATAAGCATTGGCTAAGTTGAGGTACTAGGCCTCTCAAATATTTATACTCTAATGTAAGATACAAAAGAAAAATTGATGAAATCACCTACACGTTGAAGTCTTCACAGCATGATTTCCCTAAGTGGGGACCGAGTTAAATGCACCAAACTTTCACTAATCTGGCTAGTCTTACCAAGAAAATGGACTAGCATTACTTCATGAGAAGGGATGCTCCTGATTACCTAATGGGGAAAGGACTCGGGAACTGAATGTTTCCAGATTACTTGTGATGGATATGACACGATGTGTCCAGTACATGTCTGATCCCTTTGTTCCAACTACAATTAAGGAAATGCAAGTGCCAACTAAACCCCAAATTCAGAAATTAGACGCAAAACCCCTCTGACCCAGATCACAAAAATGTAGTAAAATTCAAGAAATGAGTTAGCTTTTTCTTTTCCGGAGGGGTAAAAACAAAGAAGGAAACTTACAGAGAGACAGGCTCTGTACTTTTCCTATTCGGAGACGCATTCTTCCTTGTCCCACCGTCCCTTCGAGAATTTCTCCGCGTACCACCTGTATCAATTAAAAAAAATCATTCCCCACAATTTATTTTCTTGATAGTAAAGAAGAAGAAGAATATCATCATCAGCAGCAGCAGTTGCTGTAGAATTAAGGATGATGACGATGATGATACCTATTGAAGCAGTTATGGTAGGCGGCTCTCAGCTGAGCGCAGGGATGATCAGCACCCCAAGCTGTTGTTGACGACGTCACCGTCACCTCCTTCTTCCTCAAATAAAAGGGTTTTTAATTTCTTTAAAATTAGGGTTAGGGTTTTGGAGTTGGGGGAAAGAAAGGAGAAGAAGAGGAAAGGAGGGTGTAAGGAAGAGGAACTGACCCATGAGGGCTTCGGATCCGAGGCCCGTGTCGGAACCGATGAAGCGGCGGTGGTTGCGGACCCACGACATCGACGACGTCGGAGGAAGGAGAGGGAGAGAGCGGAGAAGAGGACGAGCAGAACCCTAACGCTCCTCCTTCGCGTTCTTGTCGATCGCGTATGCGACGGCCTCGAGCTTGTCCTGGAGGGCGACGAGGAGCATGAGGCCCTCCTCGAAGATTTTGGATCTAGGGTTAGGGTTTTGGAGTTGGGGGAGAAGAGGGAGAAGAAAGGAGGAGAAGGAGAAGATCGGAATGTTTTGGGGGAGAGGCGGGCTACAGCAAGGATTTTGCCAAAAATTGAAGTTAAAAAATATTACAAGTTTGCCACCCGCTCTGAACTATTAATAACGCTTTGTTTTATAAACGTTATAAAAAGCCCAGAATTAGCCCAAACCGTCATAGAAAAAAGGTATTTTTCAACTTAATAACGCTTATGTATCAGCCGTCATTAAAACTCCGTATCGAGCGTCATTAAAAGGGTTTTTTGTTGTAGTAATCTGACAGTGGCGTCCTAGCCATTCGTAGCAAGGGGAATGGATATCATTGGTCCGATCACTCCACCTTCTTTTCGAGGACATCGTTTCATACTCGCCATCACGGATTACTTCTCCAAATGGGCGGAAGCTGTTCCGCTTGCAAAAGTAAAGACTTCAAACGTGATCAGCTTCCTCAAGCATCACGTCATCTATCGCTTTGGACTACCCTGAAGGATCATCCATGATAATGGTCCACAGTTCGTAAGCTACGCCTTCTATCGGATCTGCGATAAGCATCGAATTCAGAATATTGCTTCGACGCCATACAACCCGGCAGCGAATGGGTTGGCAGAAGCATTCAACAAAATAATCATCAAACTTCTCAAGAAGTTCGTATCATCCAACAAACGCGACTGAAACGAGAAGCTTGGTGAATGCTTATGGGCGTACCATACTACAGTCCGAACGGCCACTGGGAACACACCATTCTCCTTGGTGTACGGGAGT
The DNA here is from genome assembly GCA_029216955.1 of Iris pallida. Classification (NCBI taxonomy): domain Eukaryota; kingdom Viridiplantae; phylum Streptophyta; class Magnoliopsida; order Asparagales; family Iridaceae; genus Iris; species Iris pallida. The sequence continues at coordinate 22,697 of JANAVB010042887.1, forward strand.
GAGGCAGTTCTCCCATTGGAGACTCAAATACCCTCGCTCCGCGTCGCTCTTACTTACCAATTGACGATGGACGATAACTACCATCGCCGGCTACAAGAGTTGGAGGCCTTAGATGAAAAGTGCCTCTTGGCTCAGCAACGAATCGAGCTATACCAAGCACGCATCTCCGGAGCCTTCAACAAAAAGGTTAAAATCAGAACATTCCAAGTGGGCGATCTCGTTCTGGCAGTTCGGAGGCCGATGGTTCTGACTCACAAAACCGTCGGCAAATTCTAGCCAAAATGGGACGGTCCATTTATCATTGAGGCTGTATTCTCCAACGATGCTTACCACCTCGCGAAACAAAACAGAGACTTGCTCATGTTGCCCGTCAACGGCAAGTTCCTGAAGAAATATTATGTCTAAACGACATTCTCTAAATCCCAGACCATTGAGTTATGTACCCGCTGGTGCCACTGAACTCACATTCACAAAATCCCAGATGATTGAGTTATGTACCCGCTGGTGCCGATGAACTCACATTCACAATATCCCAGATTGCTGAGTTATGTACCCGCTGGTGCCGCTGAATTCACATTCACAAAATCCCAGATTATCGAGTTATGTACCCGCCGGTACCGCTGAACCCATATTCGTAAAATCCCAGATTATTGAGTTATGTACCTTCCAGTATCGCTGAACTCACATTCTTCCTCCAAATATCCCAGATAGCTGAGTTATGTACCCGTTGGTACCGCTGAACTCATATCCCGACTACAAATCTTCCAGAATGACGAGTCATGTACTTTTTTGTACTACTGAACTCACATGCCGACTCTAACTCTCCCAGATTATCGAGTTATGTACCCGTAGGTGCCTCTGAACTTACATTCCTGCCACTCTTTTAGGTAGTAAGTCATGTACGATCATACCTCTGAACTTTCCTCCTAAAAGGGCCTCCTTCCTCATGATCTACTACCCGCACTCTCAGTGCACAAAAAGGGTAACAGATCCACAAAATTTCCAAAACGACCACGTCGATGTTACCTCTGAGTCGTCTCACTTCCGCCAAAAACAAATCACCCCTCTACATAGAACTTCCATGTCCTCATTACCTCTGAGTTGTTCTATGTACCCCTTCATGGAGCCCACTCCTGCCATGTCCTCATTACCTCTGAGTGGGAAGGCTCCATCGAAGAAACCCTCATATTTGCCATGTCCTCGTTACCTCTGAGTAAATATGTTGGTTCTTTCTCGACTTATTATCTGTACCGAAAAAAAAACCCCAGGGCACGCCAAGGATAATAGGTCCACAAATGTCCTCTGTTGACCACAAATATCCTCCGTTGAGTCCACTCCTGCCATGTCCTCACTACCTCTGAGTAGGAAGACTCCGCGGTAAAAACCCCATACTTGCCATGTCCTCATTACTTCTGAGTAAGTATGTTGGTTTTCTCTCTCGTCTTATTATCCGTATCCTGAACCAGGGTGCGCCAAGGATAATAGGCCCAGAAATGTCCTCTGCTGACTACAAATGTTGTACTAAGTTTTCTAGTACATGCACACCATTCCTCATCATGCCCCAGGAGCCCAGCCGCTCTATGGCATTCTTCCTTCCGATACCAGGAACGTCCATGACCACCTTACCGTGGAATTGTTCTAGGTATCCCCATCAAACTTGTTATCCATACCTAAAACCCAGGTATGCCAAGGGTAACAGGTCCACAAATAATCCCCCAAGCGGGGCAAACACCACCATAACACCACAAGCACAACAAGCAGTACAAATAAAGGGTAGAATAAAGCATACTCTTTTATTTGGAAGGCGAAAGTACTACATGTTCTAGGGATAACGTCCCACTTAAAGAAAAGAAAAGAACGAAAACAAAAAAAAGAAAGAAAAAAGCTGTCTATGGTTCGACGGTACATAATTCCAGGAGACGGTTCTTCACCAAGGTGGTCCCCCGTTCAAGCCGCTGCCTAGCTCGGCGCTCAGCCTCCTGAGACAACCGCTCCGCATTATCCAAGTCCAAGTGTGCCCGCCAGCCGTCCTCCAACTTCTTCAGGGCGAGCTCCAGGCTAGCAGAAGCTCGATTAACTCTGTCAGCCTCCTGGATAATCTGCCCCCTTTCGGTGCGGGCAGCATCAAGCTCAGACTCCAGGAAAGCCAACTTCCTCTAAAGCTCAAGGATCTGCTCCCGCGTGTCAATGACCCCACGGGAGGCAGTCGCTTCCCAAGCCATAACATCTTCACTCTTGCGGCTCAACTGATCATATCGATCAGATAGATCGCGGAGGTCCTTCAGTATGACTGGCTTGGTCTTATCCCGAGCAGCCCTTATCTTCTCTATGGCAGCTGTGAGGAAACTGCGCTCTTGATTAATAGCAGCAGATAGATCAGCTTGCCGCAGCAGATGAAGCTGGGCTACCAGCTGATCAGCCTCCAGCAATTTTGTCTCCAAAAGCGCAGCTATCCCCGCCCCACCGGGAAGAGTCTTAAGAATATCAACGTGACCCTGGGCGCATTGCCGGGCCAAGGTAAAAGGGGTCCCTCGTTACACAGTAGCCGCAACCTCCCTCTTCAAATGGCGATAGAAGCTGTCAACCACGTCCTGTGATGCTTCGTCCAGAACTTTCGTAGAGGACGGCGTCAAAGGAAGCGTGGTCGACAATGTCGAAGGAGGCGCGCTAGAACTTGCCACCAGAGAGATAAATTTCGAGCGGAAAGATGCGCGAATAACTGCTAACTCTTCCTCCGCCACCCGAAGAGTCTGGACACTCAACAAAGTAGAAAGGTCGACTCTCGGAGCCGCCTGAGCAGAAGAGGACGCAAGGACCATTGTCCCCTGCCACGGCTGTGCTGCCACCTGACTTTCCGAAATCAAGCCAACGGGAGGTCCTTCAATATGAGACGAAAGGGGAAGGGGTACGCTCCTCTTCGTCAGTCCCCCTTCGGCAGAGCCTATCTCAACAATGTCCATCATCGGCACTGGAGAGGAAGGACCTGTATGTCCAGAGCAACAATCAATCGACGTAACCTGAAGGATGTGATGATAGAGCGAATGGGCCTCCTCATTGGTCAAAATTTGGCTTATCTTACCAAGGAAGAATCGCGGAGGCTAAGGTTTGTTTACAACCGACATAGTCCCCTCACCAGTACCTCCAAACCGAATTTGGCTGGCTCTTCTGTCCCAGCCACCTCGGAGGGAGGTACGACTCGATCAGCGTCATCTTGATAAAATTTAGCAGTTTCGGGGACAGGGTCAACGGAGCCCCCGCCGTCTCGAGTCATGACCTCAGCAACCTGAGATTCCTCTTCTTCTGATACCTACGAGAGGGAAAGAAAATTATTAAGATCAAATCTAGAAGAAAGAAAGAACTAAATAAAAATGGTAGCAACTCGTTTTACCTCCGAAGCGGGGTCGACCTCCTCACTTCTCTCCCTTATAGTTAGCTTGCGATGTTTGGTCGCAGCCTATTTTCGGAAGTAAGGAATACTGCCAACAGGAGAGATTTGCTTGCTACGCTTCCGTATAGGACCAGATGCAACAGGTGGCTGATCCGCCACCATCTTATCTGATATAACAGGAGGCTGATCCGCCCCAACATCTTCCACCAGAAGGGAAGAGTTATCTGTATCAGGCTCGTCGTCCTCATCATCCGTATTGGTGGAGTCCGAGTCTGGCACTTCGACCATATTCTTCTTCTTCTTCCTCGTCTTGGACCCCTGGGGCTTCTCGTCCAGGCCAGTACCGACAAAAAACTGGCACCCGGGTTAAAACCGATGGGGAGCTTGTTTGCCATAACATGGTACAGGGCCGCCATATACAAAATCTCTACCGGTGCCTCAACATCAGGAACCGAGAAAGTGGTACGGGTATGGAACATATCATAGTAGTGCCAGGCCCTGACACCGTCAAGGAGGCTACCTTCAAATCCCAGAGAAGATCTGGGACTGTCCAAAAAAAGCTGGTTGTACCCAAACTGTCGGGCAAACCTGCTGGACAGGTAAGGCTCCAGGAAGACAACATTACGGTTGCGGTATACTAGGTGGGCGGGGCGGATGTTACGCAACCACAGAAGCATCTGGACTTCTAGAAGCTGAGGAGGCCCAATACCGTCAAGATGTACGTCTGCTATTTCCTCAGCAGTAAAACGAGGGACGGATACGAAAAAGTCGTACCTATCTGCTCTTGCCAGCGCCATCCGGCAGGCACGCATGGTCTCGTACTCCCAAGACTCGTTACGATAATGGAAGATAAAAGTGTCATCAGCAATCACGCCATCTTCAGAACCCGACCTCATCAAAGATGGACAATGCATCAGCAGCCACCCCATCAGATAATGATAGGGCAGCTCAGTCCGTTCAAAGTCTTTTGTCACATCGCGGGCAACGACCTTGGATATAAAAGTACGGAGGCCACGGTGTATGCTGCACACCATGGTCGGGAGAAGAGCTAGTTTGACTCCAAAAACTAGCTTCACAGCAGGGAGGATAAAATTACGGCTGATCCTCTCAATAGAACCAGCTCCTCCCGAGACTACGCAATTTCGCAGCCATACCATCAAGAATCCTGCCAGGAGCGCCTTCTCTGACAGCTCTTGGGTATCCTGATAAAAATAACCAAAAGAGTCGGTTTGACTCCCAAATCTGTCACTGGTGGTGGCCACTCTCTTGGCCGACGACACCAAGGCCTGAACCGCCTCCCGGGATTGAGGACTTCGGGAAATAACTCGGCGTGAAGCTCCCATCGAGAAGAGATAGCTTACCTAGTCCTTTGTGTGGGGAGCATTCCCTTCCGAACTGCTATCTTTCTTGGCTATCTGCTGGCACGTACTATAATGGCACAATATCTCCTGATAAATAGCCACGAAACCCGGATACCGTTCTTCCAGCTCTTCAAACTCCTCATTCGTAGGAGTGTATACCTCAAAAGCTTTATCCCCCCAAGGAAGCTTGGAAACCACGTGCATCTCATGGAGTGCAAGCCCCATTTCCCCTACAGGTGTATAGAAGGTTCCCGTACGGCGGTTGTACATCTCTAGCAGAGCCATGAATAATTTCTTGTTTACGGGTAAGCCGTGGCTGGTGCCCCAAATAGCGTGATAAAGACCAATCTCACGCAGAAAAGTCTCATACTTTTACGCGATCCACATAGACAGATTGATCCATGGGGGGATGGGGTGTATCCAACTTGGGAGCGCCAACCGGCCAATTGGATAGGAGCCTTTCCGAGCAAGCTGGTTCACGAAAGTATCAGCTGCAGAGAACGTGAAATTGGGACCCAACACATTCAAGAAAGTACCCGGGGCCAATCCCATTACATAGTGGCTGGCATGCACCTTGCCCGCACACAATGACTTCATGCTGTTGTTGTAATAGATGTCGCCCACAAACATCCCATTCCGGGTAGGGGTCAAAGACTCTTCCATCTTCCTGTCCAGCGGGAGCATATTAAACCAAGATAGGGGGAAGTGACGCTCCATTTGAGGGATGCGGATCGCCATCCCGTTAGAAATAAAGCTCCAATTCTCCGACACGTCCAGAACTTGACTGTTCTTCACAGTCAAAGCGTCTCCGAAGAAGAATGCAGGCTTCAGGTATTCCCCTTCCAATTTCCCCGAATTCATCACGGCACATAGGAAGTAGAAGGGTTGGTTCTTGAGGGCATTCAACCTCGTCAAAGGCTCATCACTAGGAAATTAGTCCGCCATATACCGAACTATCTGGTCATACCTATAGCCCATAGCAGCTTGGGCATGACCCACCAGAGGTTCCCCCGCAGCATTAACTGGAAAATTCACTGAAAAGAGGACAAAAGAAATAGGTTAAAAAGATGGACAAGGAGAACTGATTAGTGTTTTCGAGCTTATGCGGCTCCAATTCAAATGAAGTCTCATGCGGCCCAACTCAGAAAACACTTATGTGGCTCCGTCCAGCGAAGGTTCATGCGGCAGTGTTTTCATATGGCTCTGTTTAAACGAAGTCTCATACGACAGATTTTGGATAAGTTTATGTGGCTCATGCGACAAACAAATTTGTGCGAGCCTATGCGGCCCAGCGCAGCTTATGCGGCCCCGTTAGCGAAGTGCTTATGTGGCCACAGTAACAATTCTCATGCGGCTCGAACATGGAGCATATCCCATACGGCTCTGCAGAAGCATGGAAAAGACTAAAGAAAGATCCATGCAGCCAAGGATCCCCATGCGGCTCAGAGAGCTCATGCAGCTCAGGAACCCACGCGGCTCAAGCGTCTATGCGGCCCAGAGAGGAGCCACGTGGCCCTCAACAGCTCTTCCCTTTGTCTTCTACTGCATTTAATGCCTTGACGGCTGACAGCTCTGACCAATGACAGAGAGATGCAACAATGACTCTGTCATAATGGCAGACTCCTAGGGAAATGAAGGAGATCTCTGACACAATCTCCCAAAACCCAAAAGACCTTTATGCGGCCTTGACACGTGGACAGTCACATGCGGCTCAGACAGAGGCCACCCATGCGGCTCAGGCAAAAGCTATCCCATGCGGCTCACGAGAACTACCCCATGCGGCTCAAGCAGAGGCTATCTTCATGCGGCTCACTGAGAAGCCACCTATCATGCGATCACCTATGCTCGTGCGGCTCACATCACCACCATGCGGTTCAAATGTTCAGGGGCCAGTCCCAGGTAGTCTTGACACGTGACCAGCCTTATGCAGCTCAATGGGGAGCAGTCCTCATGCGGCTCTGATTTTCTAAGTAGCTCGCGGTTAAGACACGTGGCATGATAATGGGACACGTGGCATCAAATCGACCGAAATCCATCAACAAATCCCAATAAAATATTGGGATCAAATCAGATCATTTGCAATCAAGCAAATCAATAACACGTGGCTGGAAATCCGAGATTGGCATAACAAATCATAGGGATTTATGTCAATCATCATTAATTACCCACAAAGATTTGATGCAATCACATTAATTGCCCAGATCTATTATATTCTAGATGAGCGGCCCAGATTCATTGATCCTTAGCCGCCGACTTTTGAGAATAGGTATTCATTGCAAAACTCTAATGATGCCCTCTACTCTTATAAATAGCAAGGTGCCATTTCTTTGCGAAAAGGGACACACAGAGAGAGACAGAGAGAAGACACAAAGACGGAGAGAGAACAGAAGAGCAGAGAGCAGAGAGCACACCCCCTCGGATCCAGAGAGAATAAAGAGAGCATTTCTTCATCAACGCCAAGCAGTTCTTCTACAGAGCCAAGGCTGCACCCGATCGTCCAAGGAGTAAGGCAGAGCTGTCGTCGCTTTCTCGAGCCTCTGTCGTCACCCCCAGAATCTAAAATAAACAATTGTACTTAGATTCCTGTACCTAGGTTTTCGTCCCTAGGCTTTCTTTGTACAAGCGAGTTTGTATTGTGAGTCTAAAGTTCAGTCCTCCGATAATTATTCTGTACTTTTACAATCAATGGCAAACACGATGACGACTCTGCTGGGGACAAACTTCTCCACGGCTGAGGAGTTGGTGACACAATCGGATGCAGCCAAACTTGGCTCCACGCAACAGAAGATGGTCGTCCGCTTCGATCAACAGGCGTTTGAAGAAATGCTCTCTGAGGAAAGCGCTGGCCCGGTCCAGAAGCGAACCCGCACAAAGAAAGCTCGCAGCGAGTGGAGGCCAAAGTCATTTGCTCCTCCCCAAGCTCTGGGCGGAGTACTCTCTGCTGCCCAAGACGGCGAATGCGACTCTCATACGGCCCCACTTCAAGCAATAGAGGACTCTGTTGTCTCCAAGTCTGGCAGAGGAAAGCACTACGATACTGGACTTGCAGGGGCAAAGAGCGATTCTATGTCCTCCAGGAAAAAACCGAACAAGGACACTAGCCGCAAAACGAAGACTCATACGGCCAAGATTGCCGGCCGCATGGATGATGACCATGCGGCTGAGACTACTAGCCAAATGCATAATACTTATGCGGCCAGGATTTCCAGCCGCATGGAGAACACTCATGCGGCCAGGATTTTCAGCCGCATGAAGAAGACCTATGCGGCTACGACTACCAGCCGCATGAAGGTTATTGATTCCCGCCGCATGAAGGTTACTGATTCCAGCCGCATGATGCCTACTCCATGCGGCTCTGTCTTCGACCGCCTCTCCTATGGTCCTGATCTCTTGTGCTCCCAAGAAGACATGTCTGACTCTCTCCAGCACCACTTAGACTCTTCCTACTATGTGCCCCCACGCACAAGAGTGAAGAAGTCTAGGGCAGCACGAGCTTGGCAAGCTCGGACCGCTGATCCGACCTCTGACCATTCGAGCGTCCCACATACTGTTATGCGAGCCTCTGATGGGAGGTTGTGCAGAACCACTCGAGTCCAGCCCCCGGCGGCAAACGGATAGAGAGGTTCCCAAAAGTCTCCCAAAATCCAGGGAGCAAACATGGTCGATCCAGACCCATCTGACTTGCGTGAGGCCATCCTCCACAAACGCAAGAAAAGAGAAGGTGCCTCGGGGTGCAAAGAGTCTTCCCACGGACGTCACTGCACCCAAATTATCGTCAACTGCTGTTGCAATAACGCGATGGTAGAAGAAGACCGGCAGTCCGTCTTCCAAAGACTGCAATAAGCATGTTCAGAAGATGAGGCATTTCTCGTCGTCTCCTGCAACTCTGCTCAGAAAATCCCCGCCGATGGGAGAGGGAAGAAGACCAATGCTCCTAGCCCAAAAATTTTAAACACTATGACTAAGAGACTATCGTCTAAACGGGTACCCACTACCGGAGTTTTCCAAGGTACCCGTTCAAAGATAAAATCTGCTACAGTGGGAGGTTCATCGTCCACACCACTGGGGGTTGCTGGGACTGGGGGTAGCACTCCTCAGAACATCCACGATAATTCGATGTTCCAAGGAGATGAACCCGAGGAAACAACTCTTCTATCAGATACAGCAAGGGCCGGCGTCCCCGAGGACGTCCACGACTCCCAAGATGAAGCAAACTCTGAAGCTGGGGGTACTATCCCTTCTGAGTCCGAACCAGAGGAGAACATTCCCACATACCCCGATGACTTCTCGCTACAGGGGTATGATTCGGAGGGCACGTCCTCCACCGTTCTTTCCATCTCTCCTCATGTAAAGACGGTGTTCATGACGGACAGCAACCAAGGTGGTTCCAGTGATCGCCAACGCATCGACACTCTGGAGGCCATACTGCATGCCTTGGTCAAGACTGTAGACGAGATCAAAGCGGTCCTTCCAACTCTCCAAGGAGGGACGCCTGGCCAAACAAGCGCGGGTCCTGTGGTCAATACGGACTCGAACTCAGCGGCACCGAACCCGGGCAACAATCCTCCTGAAATGACGGCCCCCACCGCTGTAGATGAGGCCAGGGAAGCAAGAAGAGAGGTCCAGGAGCTTCGAGCCATGTTTTACGCTCGAGAAACCTCTCAAGACCTCAGAATATGGCAACCATACCCTGCAGCATGGAGGGATGTCCCCTTCCCACCAAGATATAAGCCGTTCAATATCAATTCTTATGAAGGCAAGACCTCCGCAAGTCGGTACATCACTTACTTCGAGGTCACTATCGACCATTTGCTCCATGACGATGCCATCCTTACACGATTATTCATCGGGGCATTGGAAGGAGTCGCCTTCGACTGGTATCACAACCTGTCGGACAACTGCATCCACACCTTCGCCAGCTTCAAGCGCATGTTCTTGGAGAGATTTTACGAAGTAGGACAGGACATCACGATGTCCACCCTCATGGACGTCTTCCAAGGGAAGAAAGAGCTGACAAGGAACTATATTGAGTGGTTTCGCCAAACCGCAATGAAGCTGCCGTCTGGTAACCCAGATTCCTCCTTAATTGAAATTTGCCAAAAGAGACTGCTTCCAACAATCAGCCTCTGGATGGGCGAAAGTCAATTCAAGGACTGGAAGACGTTTATCATCAGTGCTACTAGCGCCGAAGAACGGTTGAAGAAGGCTCGCCAACTGGGATTGCACATCTCAGAGGGAGAAGACAAGGGCAGGCGTCCCAACGCCAACACCAACAATGGGGGTAGCTCCACCAACAATCGGGACAACAAGGGAAAGCAGGTCATGGTGACCGACACAGCACAGAAACCTGAGCCAAAATCGACAGACAAACAATGGCCACAAATGACCTACTCCTTCGAAGACGGCCACGTCAAGCCCATCTTAGACATGCTCATACAAGGAGACAGAATTCAGCTTCCTCCACCAAGACGGGAACCTCGGCCGACAAAAATGGAGAACCCAAAGTACTGCCATTACCACCGCTACGTCCACCATGCTACACACGACTGCTACCAACTAAAACGGTACATCCAAAATCTCATCGATTCGAACGCTCTGGCCATCGATTTCGAAGAGGTAACTGTGGTATCCAATATGGTGTCAGTACAATTTGGTAGCTTCCCTCCAACAGAGACTCAAGACGGTGTGGTCTCCATCCCTCTGGCGACAATGGAGATTGCTAATCTTCCACCTCCCCGAGATCAGGCTGCTGGTCTAGTACCCCTCACCACATCACGAGGGGAGGTCATGTAGGTCCATCCAGACTTAGTATCTGAAGTGACTCAGTCCACACCATCTTTCATTCGTAAGAGCAAAGGTGGAAAAGTCAGATCATGCCGCACAATCTCGACAGATATCGAAGAAGTCGCAGCCGTCGTCACTCGGTCTGGGGCACAATCCCAACCTGTGGCTGATAACTCGGCTGAAGATCATCAGCCCGCTACAACTGATGCTCTGGGACCTTCTCAGCCTCCGACGACCGACAAGCCTAGGCCGAAGGAGACTCGCTTTGACAAATCCCTCCGAAAAGAGGCACCGCAGGGGCTGGAGAGGCCCTACAACTTCGACATCTTGGCGCAATTGGCCAACACACTGGCCAAATTATTATTATACGAGCTCCAGAGACTCTCAAAGGATGTTCGCGCGGCTTTGAGCGATGCACTCCAGAATGCCGACGCCTATCTGGCTCAGGTCAACCTCACGGGAGAAAATTCGCCTGCGGATCTCCAAGACAGCGCTTGCACGGGAGCGATGCCCAATATTGTCTTCACTCCGCAGGATATGTTCATCAAAACCAACCTGCATGATCGTCCGTTATATTACACTGGATACATCGGCGACGTAAAGGTGGATCGGATGCACATTGATCCGGGCTCTTCCATAAGCATCATCCCGAAGGGTCTGTTACATCATCTCCGCATCCCTATGCATCGCCTGACACCAACAAGCACCGCCATCAGTGGTTTCAATTCGGGCAAGAGCTACCCAATTGGGAAGATTCGTCTGAAGTGCCAAATTGGCGATCTCCAGTCGGAAGTCACCTGTTACGTCATAGATGTAGACACTTCTAACAACATCCTCTTGGGGCGCCCTTGGATACACGATTATATGATCGTGCCTTCCACGCTGCACTAATGCTTCAAGTATGTCGACAAACACGGCTTCGTGAGGACAGAATTTGCCGACATCGATCCCTTCAAAGGGGTCGAATCCTACTACTCAGACTCCTGCCTATACGAAAAGTCGAAGAGGCACCTTGATGGAGGAGATGTGCAAGCTCGTACCGAGACAGCCACAGGATCAGAAGAACCTCTGACGATCCACCTCCAAGCTCGTAAACTTGGCAAGTCCGTACCCCTTACAGCCACTCTGCGTAAGGACGCAATCAGTCTCTCGACACAAGAAGAGCAAATGATAATCCGGCTGCCAAGGTCTGGCCAAGTACCGAGACCCACAACGGAGCCATTGAAAATCAGACTGCCTAGGGTTGGCCAGCCACAAATGGAGAAGCTTAATCCCTCCGACAAGCCAATGACGATACGCCTTCCCAAGAAGAGTTGTCACCCCGATACAAAGTCTAGGGCTTCTAGCGAGCCAACAACTCCCCGCCCAGCATCAGGTACCAAACTGGGGGTCGCTAGTTTGCCAACAACTCCACGCTCGGCTCCACCTGCTGAACCATTGACGATCAAGCTGTCCAGGTCGTCCTCTCAGTCTTCATTTATACAAGGGGGTAGCCGAAGAAGAACCGGAGCTAGCCAAGTATGTGGCTGCCCACACTGATGTTCCCTCCGCAGATGATGTAATCCCGCTAGAAAAGATACCTTACTTCATCAATAAAGGGCTATCTTTGAACTACCTCGAGCTTGATAAGCTTTGTACAATATATGCTATGGAACACGGTATAGGCACTCACCTACACACAAAGGTAACGAATGTTTACACCGCAAACCAGCTTACTCCAGTGGAAGATGCTTACCGCATAATCGAGGGAGGGGACCATCCAATCATCTTCGGCTGGAAGGACGACCCGCAGCCCTTCACTATAGAAGAAGTCGATCTTTAATCAGATACCGGGAGACTGCCTCTGTATCTTTATAGCCCCCAATCCAAATATCTCATGCAAAAACAGGGGTATGATCTGGAGACTATGCCAGGTTTGAACTATGGCACTGGTCGACGATTACCTTTGAAGCCGCCAGTCCCGGCTGGGAAACCATGAGACTACTACAACAAAACCAGATGTGGGCTAGGTTATGTCACACCCGTGACAACCCCTGAAAGCTCAGACGAGGAATGCCACTGGCATTCACATTCAACCGAGTCACCAACTTCTGATTCGGAAACCAGCATCGGAGACGTATTCAGACAAGTCCTATCAGTCAACATGGCATTCGTCGACGCTTACGAAGAAGATGAAGGCATTCCTGAAATCTTCGAATTAGAGCCGTGGGCCCAACAGTTGGATGCACAATGGAAAAAGCGGTTCGAACAGAGAGAACCTCCTACTGAAGATGAGGTCTTGCAAGTGGATCTAAGCAGCGAATCTTCTCCAAAACCAATCTTCGTCAGTAAGAGCCTAACAGACGAAGAGCGAGAATCGCTGCTGGAACTTGTCAAAGAATATATTGATGTGTTCGCCTGGAGCTATGAAGACATGTTAGGACTAAACCCCGAGGTTGCCCTTCACAAGCTCAACATTCGGCCAGAGGCAAAGCCGGTCAAACAACAACAGCGACGCTTCCGCCCGGGCATCATGGATGCGATCGAAGCCGAAGTCAACAAACTGATAGCCAGCGGCTTCATACGCGAAGAGCAACATCCAGACTGGGTCGCCAACATAGTACCGGTCCTCAAGAAGAATAAAAAGATTCGAATCTGCATCGACTTCCATAATCTGAACGAGGCATGTCCCAAAGATGAATTCTCCCTCCCTATCACAGACATCATGATTGATAACACATGCGGCTTTGAACGCATGTCATTCATGGATGGTTTCTCGGGGTACAACCAAATCAAGATGTCTCCTGACGACGAAAAGCATACATCATTCCGAACACCGATTGGCACATACTGCTACACAGTCATGCCTTTCGGTTTAAAGAATGCTGGCACCACATATCAAAGAGCCATGAGTATCATCTTCAGAGACCACTTACGCAAGACGGTGGAGTGCTATGTTGATGATATCGCCGTCAAGAGTCGCTGTAGGGGTGACCATCTTCAGGATCTGAGGACGGTATTCGACTTGATGCGAGCGCACAACCTGAAGATGAATCCCACAAAATCCTTCTTGGGTGTATCCAACGTAAATTTCTTGGGTTTTATCATCATCGCCCAGGGTATCCATGTAGACCTTGAGAAGACAAAGACAATCATGGAGATGGGTCCCCCGAGAAACCTCCGAAAACTCAGAGGCCTCCAAGGGAGGCTAGCTTACATCAGGAGGTTCATTTCTAACCTCTCCGAATGATGTCGGCCATTCACCCATCTCATGAAGAAAGGCGTCTCGTTTGTATGGGATGAAGAATGCCAACGTGCCTTCGACAGCATCAAAGAATATTTGTCGAACCCTCCAGTCCTGGTGGTCCCGGTTGCTGGCCATGAGCAAGCTATATATTACCTCAGCCGAATGATGATCGGGCCAGAGCACCGATATACCGCCGTAGAGAAGGAATGCCTCGCCCTGGTGTTCGCCATTCAAAAGATGCGGTACTATATCACATGACAAACCATACATGTGATCTCACGAGTCAACCCTCTCAGGGTCCTCATGACTAAGCCAGGGGCACTCAGCTCTCGCCTCGCTACATGGGCAATATTGCTGTCCCCCTATCATATGATCTTCGTCCCGCAAAAGGCTGTTAAAGGTCAAGCTCTGGCAGACTTTTTAGCAGCCCACCCAGGCTCGGAGTCGTCCAGAATATATGAAGGAATCCCAAATGAGGTCGCCGACTCGCATGCGACCTCTCACGATGATATATGGCGGATGTTCTTCGACGACGCCTCAAGGACCGGACCTAAGGGCAATATCATCGTCGGAGTCGGGGTGGTGCTGGTTTCTCCTTTCGGATTGGTGATCAATCACGCTTACTCCCTCACAGAACCCTGCTCTAACAATGTGGCCGAGTATAACGCTTTGGTCATTGGCCTCCAACTTACAAGAGAGCTGGGGGTAGAATATCTTGAAGCATACAGCGATTCGCAATTAATCGTCAATCAGATCCGGGGCTCATACGAAGTCCGCCATGAAGACATGATCTTCTATCACCAAATAGCAATCAACATCATCTCGTCGTTCGAGGGGTTCTTCATCGAACACGTTTCCAGACTCCAAAATATCGAAGCCGATGTCTTAGCTGGCCCTGCCGCTTCCCTAGCAGTTCCGAACTATGCTCGCCAATCAGTGGATGTGGTATGCCATGAACTGGTATGTCCCAAGAATAATGTTCAATTCGCGGCGAGTATTCCGCTCAGACGACCGACGAAGTCCCAGACTGGAGACAACCATTCATTGACTTCGTAGTCTACGACATTCTGCCGGAGGACCCAAAGGAAGCCACCTCTATCAGAAGGCGTTCTCTCAGATTCTTCTACGATACAGAGACGAAAATATTGTATCGCCGATCCTACGATGGATTATTGCTCCGATGTCTGTCAAACGCAGAAGCCAGAGAAGCCATACGCGAAGCTCATGACGGTGTCTGTGGGGCCCATCAGCCTGGCCTAAAATTGTAAGACCGTCTTCGTCGAATGGGCTACTACTGGCCCACGATGGTAGCAGATGTGATAGACTATGCAAGAAAGTACAAAGCCTGCCAAGTCCATGCGGATTTCATCCACCAACCATCCAAATTTCTACATTCGACAGTGGCGTCCTGGCCATTCAAAGTATGGGGGATGGATATCATTGGTCCAATCACTCCACCTTCTTCCCGAGGACATCGCTTCATACTCGCAATCACGGATTACTTCTCCAAATGGGCGGAAGCTATTCCGCTTGCAGAAGTCAAAACTTCAAACGTGGTCAGCTTCCTCAAGCATCACGTCATCTATCGCTTTGGACTGCCCCGAAGGATCATCCACGATAATGGTCCGCAGTTTGCAAGCTACGCCTTCTATCGATTTTGTGACAAGCACCGCATCCAGAATATTGCTTCAACGCCATATAATCCGGCAGCGAATGGGTTGGCAGAAGAATTCAATAAAACAATTATCAAACTTCTCAAGAAGTTCGTATCGTCCAACAAACGCGACTGGAACGAGAAGCTTGGTGAATGCTTATGGGCGTACCGTACTACAGTCCGAACGGCCACTGGAAACACGTCATTTTTTCTGGTGTACGGGAGTGAGGCAGTCCTCCCGTTGGAAACTCAAATACTTTCACTCCGCGTCGCTCTCACTTATCAATTGACGACGGACGATAACTACCGTCGTCGGCTACAAGAGTTGGAGGCCTTAGATGAAAAGTGCCTCCAGGCTCAGCAGCGGATCGAGCTATACCTAGCACGCATCTCCTAAGCCTTCAACAAGAAGGTTAAAATTAGAACATTCCAAGTGGGCGATCTCGTTCTGGCAGTCCGGAGGCCGATGGTCATGACTCACAAGACCGCCAGCAAGTTCCAGCCAAAATGGGAAGTTCCATTTATCATTGAGGCCGTATTCTCCAACGGTGCTTACCGCCTCGCAAAACAAAACGGAGACTTGCTAATGCTGCCAGTCAACGGCAAGTTCCTGAAGAAATATTATGTCTAAACGACATTCTCCAGATTATTTAGTTATATACCCGCCGGTACCGCTGAACTCGTATCACACATTCCAGATTATTGAGTTATGTACCCGCTGGTGCCACTGAACTCATATCCACAACATTCCAGATTATTGAGTTATGTACCCGTCGGTACCGCTGAACTCGTATCACACATTCCAGATTATTGAGTTATGTACCCGCTGTTGCCACTGAACTCACATCCACAATATTCCAGATTATTGAGTTATGTACCCGCCGGTGCCGCTGAACTCACATCCACAACATTCCAGATTATTGAGTTATGTACCCGCTGGTGCCGCTGAACTCATATCCACAACACCCCAGATTATCGAGTTATGTACCCGCTGGTGCCGCTGAACTCACATTTCTAAATTCCAGATTATTGAGTCATGTACCCTCCCGTACCACTGAACTCACAATCTCCCAGATTATCGAGTTATGTACCCGCAGGTGCCTCTGAACTCATATTCCGGTCACTCTTTCAGATAGTAAGTCATGTATGACCATACCTCTGAACTTTCTTCCCGAAAGAGATCCTCCCTCATGATCCACTACCCGTACTCCCAGTGCACAAAAAGGGTAACAGATCCACAAATTTTCAAAACGGCCATGTCGATGTTACCTCTGAGTCGTTTCACTTCCGCCAAAAAAATAAATTACCCCTTTACATAGAACTTCCATGTCCTCATTACCTCCGAGTCGTTCTATGTACCCTCCTTCATTAGGCCCACTCCTGTCATGTCCTCATTACCTCTGAGTGGGAAGGCTCCGTCGAAGAAATCTTCATGCTTGCCATGTCCTCATTACCTCTGAGTAAGTATGTTGATTCCCTTTCGACTTATTATCTGTACCAAGAAAAAAAAACCCTAGGGTACGCCAAGGATAATAGGTCCACAAATATCCTCCGTTGAGTCCACTCCTGCCATGTCATCATTACCTCTGAGTAGGAAGACTCCACGGTAAAACTCTCATACTTGCCATGTCCTCATTACCTCTGAGTAAGTATGTTGGTTCCCCGTCATCCTATTATCCGTATCCTAAGTCAGGGTACGCCAGGGATAATAGGCCCACAAATGTCTTTTGCTAAGTTTCTTAGTACAGGCCTACCATTCCTCATCATGCTCCGGGAGCCCAGCTGCTCCATGGCATTCTCTCCCCCGATATCCGGAACGTCCATAATCACATTGCCGTAGAATTGTTCTAGATATCCCTATCAAACTTGTTATCCGTACCTAAAACCAAGGTATGCCAAGGGTAACAGGTCCACAAATAAGTCCCCCATTCGGGGTAAACGCCACCATAACACCACAAGCACAACAGGCAGTACAAATAAAGGATGGAATAAAACATATTCTTTTATTTGGAAGCCAAAAAAGCATTACATGTTTTGGGACCACGTCCCTCTCAAAAAGAAAAGAAAAGGAGAACAGAAACAAAATGAGAAAAAGGCCAACTATAGTTCGGCATCACACAATTCCAGGAGGCGTTCTCTCACCAAGGAGGTCCCCCGCTCAAGCCGCTGTCTAGCTTGGCGTTCAGCCTCCTGGGACAACTGCTCCGCATCACCCAAGTGCATATATGCCCGCCAATCATCCTCCATCTTCTTCAGGGCGAGTTCCAGATTGGCAGAAGCTCTACTAAGTCTGTCAGCCTCCTGGATAGCAAGCCCCTTCTTAGTACGGGCGGCTTCGAGCTCGGACTCCAGGAAGGCCAGCTTTCTCTGGAGCTCGAGGATCTGCTCCCTGGTGTCAATTACCCCGCGGGAGGCAGCTGCCTCCCCAGCCATGCAATCTTCACTTCTACGTCTCCATTGATCGTGTAACTGAGACAGATCACGGCGGTCCTTCAGTATAGTCGGCTTGATCGACTCCCGAGCAAGCCCCACCTTCTCCGTCGCGGTTATGAGGAAAGTGCGCTCTTGGTCTATCGCTGCGGACAGATCAGCTTGCTGCAACACATGAAACTGGGCCACAAGACGATCGGCCTCTAACAGCTTAGGCTCCAGAAGCGCAGCTAACCCCGCCCCATCGGGGAGTGTTCTAAGGATGTTGATTTGGCCACCGACGCACCGACGGGCCATAGCAAAGGGAGTTCCCTTCTCCATGACTGCCTCGACCCCTCTCTTCAGATGGCGGTGAAAGCTATCAACGACGTCCTGAGACACTTCATCCAAAACTTCTGTAGAGGATGGCGTCAGAGGGAGTATGGCCGGCAATGTCGAAGGAGTAGCATCGGAACTTGCCATCCCTGCCACCAGGGAAACAAATTCCGTACGAAAAGATGCACGAATAGCGGCTAGCTCCTCTTCCGCCGCCCGGAGAGCTTGGATACTTGGCAAGGCGGAAAGGTCAACCCCCGAGACCATATTCAAGGAGGAGGACGCAGGAAGCGTTGTTCTTTGCCCCGGCTGTGCCACCACTTGAGCCCCCGAACTTGAACCAGCTGGAGGCCCTTTAATATAGATGGGAAGAGAAAGAGGCACATGTGCTTCCATCAGATCCCCTCCGGTAGAGTCCACCCCGACAATGTCCGTCACCGACAATAAGGGGGCGGGACCTGTACGTCCAAAGAAACCATCAATCGACGTAACCCGAAGGATATGATGATAGAGCAGATAGGCCTCCTCACAAGTTAAGATTCAGCTTATCTTACCAGGGGAGGAGCAGAAAGGCCGCAGCTCGCTCGCGGTTGACATAGTCTCCCCGCCCGCGACTTCCAAGTTGAATTCAACTGGTTTCTCTACCCCAGCCACTCCTGAAAGGGAGCCAGCCAGTTCAGCATCATCTCGTTGAATTTCAGCTGTCTCAGGGACAGGTGCAGTAGAACCCCCGTCCCCATGGGTGGAGGTCTCAGCAAGGTGGGACTCCTCGGCCGCCTCCGGAAGAACCCCAGCAGAAATGATAGCAGTGCACATATCATCAACCAAAGTGGTCAGGGCCGGATCGACCTCAGTAGCCGGATCCCGAGAAACCGACTCCTTTGACGCCTACAAAGAGTAAAAGAAGATGCTTAGGCCATAGTTTAGAAAAAGAAGAAAAAGGTAGTGGAAATTCAAATCACCTCAGAAACAGTGCCAACATCATCAATAAATAGCCTGCGGCGCCTTACCGCAGCTCGCTTAGTGGAGTAGGTTATGCTATCATCAGTAGACGTACGCCTGCTTTGCTTGCGCGAAGGACCAGGCACAGCAGGCGGCTGCCTCGCAACCATATCGTCCGGCACGTTAGGTGGCTGATCCCCCGCCTCCTCGTCTGAGGAATGGGACGAATCATCGGCATCCTGCCCGTCATCCTCTTCGCCCGCCGTCGTAGACTCCAAGTTCGGCACAGAAACCGTATTCGCCTTTTTCTTCCTCCTCTTGGACCCCTCGGGCTTCTCTGCCAAGCCAGTCCCGACAATGAAGCTGGTGCTCATATCAAAATTCACGGGAGGTTTGCTCGCCGCAACATGATAGAGGGCCGCCATGTACAAAATCTCTCCTTGCGTATTAGCGTCGGGGACCGAAAAGCTAGCTTGGGTATGAACCGCATTGTAATAATGCCACGCTTTGATGCCGTCAATGACACTGCCCTCGTAGCCTAGGCAAGAACTGGGACCATCAAGGAACAGCTGGCTGTAACCGAACTGGCGGGAGAACCTACTAGGCAAGTAGGGCTCCAGGTATACGTTATTGCGGTAACGATATACCAGGTGCGCCGGACGAATATTGTGCAGCCAAAGAAGCATCTTTTCAGATAAGAGCAAGGGAGGTTCAATGTCGTCAACGTGTACACCCCTCACTTCTCTAGCGGTAAATTGAGGAAAAGACACAAAGAAGACGGGCCCATCAACTCTCGCCAACGCCCTCCGACAGGCTGGCATGGTATCGAATTTCCAAGGCTGACGACGGTATCGAAAAAGGAAAGCGTCATCATCAGTAACGCCATCATCTGCTCTGGGCCTCATCAACGATCGATAATGCATCAACAGCCAACCCATTAAATAATGGTAGGGTAATTCTACTCGTTCAAAGTCCAGTGTCGTCTCGCGAGCAATGACTTTCGATGAAAAGACACGAAGGCCGTGGTGTATGTTACACACCACAGCCGGAAGAAGGGCCAGCCTGACTCTGAAGACCAGCTTTACGGCCGGAAGGATGAAGTGGCGGCTGATCCTTTCAATAGAAACTGCCCCTTCCAAGACTACGCAGTTTCGTAGCCATACCATCAAGAATCCGGCTAAAAGTGCCTTCTCAGACATTTGTCGGGTACCGTGGAAGAAACAGCTGAAGGAGTCGGTACGGCTCCCAAACTTGTCGCCGGTGGACCTCGACCTCTTGGCACTCGACATCAGGTTATTTATCTCCTCCTGGGTCTGAGGACCTCGAAAAGAAACCCGGCCAGAGGGACTGAATTTAAAAAGATACGCGACCCAAGACGTAGTATGGGGAGCGTTCCCTTCTGAGCTATTGTTCTTCTTGATAGCCGTTTGGTGGCAAATACTGTGGTGACACAGCAGTTCCTGGTACACGGCGACAAAACCCGGGAATCGTCGATCCAGATCCTCGAATTTCTCGTTTGTTGGGGTATATACTTCGAAGGCCTCGCCCCCCATGGCAGCTTAGAAACAGCATACATTTCATGGAGAGCAAGTCCAAACTCCCCTCCGGGCGCGAAGAAAGTTCCCATCTGTCTGTTATACATTTCCAAAAGAGCCATGAATAACGGCTTGTTAATGGGTAACCCGTAACAGGTGCCCCGGATGGCATAATAGAGGTCAATCTCCCGGAGGAATGCCTCATATTTCCTCAAGATCCACGAGGTCAGTTTGACCCACGTAGGGATGGGGTTTATCCAGTTCAACAGCGACAACCTGCCAATAGGATAAGACCCCTTGCGAGCGAGCTGATTCAGGAAAGTCTCGGCCAAAGTAAAAGTGAAGTTGGGACAAGATACGTTTATGAAGGTGCCCGGAATCAGTCCCATCACGCTTCGACTAACCGAGTCCCTGCTCACACATGCCGACCTCATATTCCTATTATAGTGGATGTTGCCCACGAACATCCTCGATTAGGTCAGAGTTAGGGAGCCCACCATCTGCCTGCTCAGCGGTACCATATTGAACCACGAGAGGGGAAAATGACGTTCTATTTCGGGAATGTGGATCTCCACCCCGCCTACCAAAAAGCCCCAGTTCTCAGAGATGTCCAGCACTCGGGGGTTCTTTATGAATAGATCATCCCCGAAGAGAAAGGCTGGTTTCAGATACTCTCCATCCAGTCTCCCCGAGTTCATCATAGTACAAAGAAAGTGGAAAGGTTGGTTATTGATGGCGCCCAACCTCTCCAAAGGCTCATCAATGGGAAGCTGATTCGACACATGTCGAACTAAGCCGTCGAGCCGCACACCAACAGCAACTGAGCTGAACCCACCAAAAGCTCTCCTGCCGGATTGGTTGGCAGATTCACTGAAGGTACACAAAAGAAACAGGATTAAAAGATGGTTAAAACAAAAGTTTCTTAAAAGAAGCTCATGTGAGCCTATGCGGCTCGGATCAACGAAGCCTTATGCAGCCCAAATTCAGTTGGGTTTTATGCGGCACGGCTTCGATGGAGCCTATGCGGCTCGGGTCAACGCAGCCTTATGCGGCCCGATTCAGTTGGGTTTCATACAACACTGCTCCGATAGAACTTATGCGGTTAGTTGAATGTATGTTGTTCTGTTTAGCAGAAGAGCTTATGCGGCACGACTTAGTGAAGCTTTCTGCGGTCCAGCTCATCAGGAGCACATGCGGTCTCGGTCAAATAAGACTTCATGCGGTTCAAATCCAGAAAGTGCTCCTGCGGCTCAAGTCCTTCTCATGCGGCTCAAACACAGGGCATACCCCATGCGGCTCGAATACCAGAGCGGTTTCATCATGATTAAACTTGGATAGTTTAATGAAGACGAAGGATGAAGGCTTGTGCATAAATCATGCAACAGAGCCATGGGGTTTATGGTTCAAAACATTTAGTCCAATCCTTACCCTTAAAACTAGGGTGGACGTCGGGGTATACTTCAGGCACAGTGGCCGACGAGGAGATCGCTTTCTTGCCCTTTGCAGCAGCAGCAGCAACCTTGGAAGACTTGGGGGCCATTATCGTTCCGACGGTCGGAGAAGGAAGATTAAGGAAGAAAATTAGAGCCAAAGACGAAAGAGAGAGAGTGAAGAAGTCTCTCCGACTGAGCACGTTCACGTTTTATAGGCAAGAGAGAGGCGCCTCGATCCACGTACAGTAACCGACCCTTCGGTTCTCAAGACGAGCCGACTGACATAAAGGCCAAACTCTTAGGATCCTTCTCCAAAAAGCGGCCTTAAAACTGACGGCGAATCAACAGCAATTAATGCAAAAAGATTTGTACACGTGACAGGATGACGTGGCAAGGAGCTTCATGCGGCCAAAGGGTCCATGCGGCTGATTGACTAATGCGGCTGAGGAGGCTATACGGTTGGGACATCTATGCAGTAAAGACATCATATACGGCCAGAAGAGTTTATACATAGCCATGCTTCTTATTCAAAGTATTTCAATTTTGCAAATTAAAAACTTTGAAGGGGGTCTTGTAGAAGCATGAAAAAGAATAAAGAAAGATCCATGCGGCCAAGGATCCCCATGCGGCTCAGAGAGCTCATGCGACTCAGGGACCCATGCGGCTCAAGCGTCTATTCGGCCCAGAGAGGAGCCACGTGGCCCTCAACAGCTCTTCTCTTTGTCTTCTACTGCATTTAATGCCTTGACGGCTGACAACTCTGACCAATGACAGAGAGATGCAATAATGACTCTGTCATAATGGCAGACTCCTAGGGAAACGAAGGAGATCTCTGACACAATTCCTCGAAACCCAAAAGACCTTTATACGGCCTTGACACGTGGACAGTCACATACGGCTCAGACAGAGGCCACCCATGCGGCTCAGGCAAAAGCTATCCCATGCGGCTCACGAGAACTACCCCATGCGGCTCAAGCAGAGGCTATCCTCATGCGGCTCACTGAGAAGCCACCTATCATGCGGTCACCTACGCTCATGCGGCTCAGATCACCACCATGCGGTTCAAATGTTCAGGGGCCACTCCCAAGTAGTCTTGACACGTGGCCAGCCTTATGCGGCTCTATGGGGAGCAGTCCTCATGCGGCTCAGATTTTCTAAGTAGCTCGCGGTTAAGATACGTGGCATGATAATGGAACACGTGGCATCAAATCGACCAAAATCTATCAACAAATTCCAATAAAATATTGGGATCAAATCAGATCATTTACAATCAAGCAAATCAATGACACGTGGCTGGAAATCCGAGATTGGCATAACAAATCATGGGGATTTATGTCAATCACCATTAATTACCCACAAAGATTTGATGCAATCACATTAATTGCCCAGATCTATTATATTCAAGATAAGCGGCCCAGATTTATTGATCCTTAGCCGCCGACTTTTGTGTCACGACCCGCACCCATTTTCTTTTTTAAACGGATACGAGACGTATCCAAGCCAGCCTACACCGCAGTGTCGGTGGTAGAACGCTGTCACGGCCATGAAGATCAAACAATGCTCATTCAGAAAATTAATTTAACTTACAATGATCACAAGTTTTACATTTGTAGAAAAATATAAACTTGTACAAATAAATGAATGACTACAACTCAACTATCTAGCTAGTCTCTAGGCTTTTGTCTGCGTTTACACCTGAACTCTCCACGCTAGGTGAATCCACGGCTAACCTGAAAAATATTGGTTTCCAGTCAGGAATGGAACGAGCACAATTCACTGAATGCAATTTCAATAAAGAAAATGACTATAAAACAAAGGTTAGACATCAATCATGAGTTTTGAAAATAAATAGTAAATACGGAAAACAAATAGCAATAAATAGACACAAAATACTTTCCCCAACTGCTAGAAGTACCTTTGATATATGATCTGTCTCGGGACAATTATGCGATACTGTCTACACTGTCTAAAGTTACACTGTCTACACTGTCTAAAGTTACACGGTCTACAGTTAATATTGCAATAAAGAAACACCGTCTATAAAATAATAATCATGAACTACACAGTTTAAATAAAATAATAATCACGGTCTACACTGTCTATTTTGTAATAAATAAATCACTGTCTACACTGTCTACTTTGCAATAAATAAATCACTGTCTACACTGTCTAAGGTCAGATCACACATCCTTGGTACTTCCCATTCCCGACTCAACAATTTATAATAGAAAATAATCACATAACCAATGGCCAATCAATGAAATATAGTAAAAATCAATATCGAAATGCAGACAATAAAGTGTACTCGCCTGTGGTCCTCTGCTAGTGAAACCGACAGTCTGAACTACTCAATGTGCCACAATAGTCAAAACCCGTACAAAAGTCCCCGGATGCTAAAATAGACAATACCAATGATCTTAGAATAGTCAAATTAGCTAGGATTGCCTGTCCTTAAGTCCAATTCTGGACACAGGGGCAAAACGGTAATTTCGGACAAAAACGATATCTGCCGTTGGACCCGCTTTGCACCGAAAAGCCTGCCAGAGTCAACGGTCTCTAAAGTCGTCAAACTACATGTCTACAGATTCAGTTTTCCGATAGGAACCCAACGGTATGTCCAGTTTTGGATTTCAAGAGGCCATGCACAAAATCGCCCGTTGAGTGGAACCGAGGGGCCCGCAAAATGGTGATTTTATCAACAGTCTCAGAATCGGACCAAACTTGGCATACAGGACCAGAAAAACGATACGGTCCTGTTGGCACAAGTTTCGTCTCGATCTGACGAGCGTGCATAAAGTAATTGGGAAATTTGTACAGGGGCCGATACAGGAAATTTTGACGGATACGTATCAATTTCGTCGCGCACATGCGACCAATTTGAATTTCGTCAAAGCCCACACGACCATGAAGCCATTACGCAGCTTTCGATGCTATCGATTCGCGACTACGTCGTCCGGAATGGCGGGACGCACGTCGTGTGGATGGTTTTCTATGTTTTGAAAATAGTTTTTACATAGATAAAATCTCAATTTTGAAAACTGTTTTCTCCGCATGTAATTGATGAAATTCGAAAGTACAAAATAGCTTAGGAAGCCCTATATGTTGTCTTCAAGAGTCGTAAATTAGTTTTCTAAAATTCCTAATGGGTTAACAGGAATCGATCTCCGAAGAGGGCTACTTGGGACTGTTGAAAACTGTTTTGTGAACAATTCTTCTTCGATGTTTGCATCGATCTTCTGGATCGAAGGCTTATTCCCGTCTAATTCTATTTGTTAGGGATCCGAGTGGGTTATGTAGGCTTCTAGTAGAAATTTACGGAATCGAAAACGAACAAGCGAAGAGGATGAAATCTTACCCGAGAGCAGTGGGGGTTAATGCGAACATTCTGTTGGTTGTGCGCCTGAGAGCGCGCGGTGGCGCGGCCTGGCCTGCCTCGCGGCGGCGCGAGGCCTGGGTGGTCGCCTAGTGGCTGGGGTCGACTCTGAGTAGTCGGCGTGGATTTAGAATTAGGGTTTCGACACACATATATATAGGAGACTCTCGGTTCTGTTCGCGTATATGTATATGTACATATACTCCACTATTCTCGGGTTGGGGAGCTGTGCTCGACCCGGGAAGGAATTTAAACGGGGGTAGGGTCACGCTGGTTGGCTCCATGTGGCCGAGTCCGCTGTTCCCTCAAGGGAACAGCGCTGTTCTTCTATTTTATTTTTTTGTTTTTCTTTTTATATATATATTACTATACATATATACTTACATATGTATATATATATATATATATATATATATATATATATATATATATATATATTTGTTCATAAATATATACTAATATAATAATCCCATAAATTCTAAATAAACCCAATCTTATCTATTATTAGGGTAGACCTTATCTATATATATAAATATGACTATATATAATAATACTTAATCGACAAAAATAATATAACTAATAACAATAAAATAATATTATATATATATATATTAACCTCAATAAAATAATAATAAATATAACAAAATTCAATAAAACAACAATGGTGTATATATACCATTAAGTCTAATCGTCCCCAAAATGCACAAAGACCCATTTTATACAAACGTCACCGAATATCACTAATAATAATATTTATAATATTAAATTAAGAATACCTAGAAAATATTACGAAATACAACACAATCATACCAAATTTTCATCAACACGAATGTCATTGGACGGACCGTATGACTACATGGGCTTGGGCTCAGTTCGGGTTAAAATGGTATAACCGGTTTCCCTAAAATCCAATAATATAAATAATAAATAAATAAATCTTCCTTAAGGGTTAAGTCGCAACTTGGCCTGGTTTTCCTAGTTAGGACATCACTATGGCTCAGCCTTCCCTACCGGGGCTAATACACTAGCCAAAGCACGCCATGGCACTATCCGTGCCACAATTTTTAGTCACCGTGCACTCCAAAACTCCATCATGGCTAAATTATCTACCGTAATAATTAACTAACTAATTATTTATAAATTCTAAAAATCACTATTTAATTCAAATAAATAGATAAAAATGTATTTTAAAATAATTTCGGGAAGAGGGGTTACAAATCTACCCACCTTAAAAATAGTTTCGTCCTCAAAATTCTAATTCTTAACTATTCCTTAAATTCAAAAAGAAAATCTACCATTACCTTAATCTCCTCGAATTTTAATTCCTCGAAACTGTTTATACCATCCTCCTAACCACTTTGTAATTACGAAACTCCGAGGTCTTCTACCCACCTTGGGTCACACTACTCCCCCTTCCAAATCTCATGTCACTAAAACTTTACAATCATCCAACTAATTGCTAAAAATTGCTACCACTATATATATCTATTGTATGTGGCACCTATAAACCTCTCCTATCTATCAAGCACCAAAATTTTAATAAACAACAAACTTACACAGATAGCTAAGAAATATTGGTAAATTTAATAAGCATGGCCATTCGTCGCTCCGAAATAGGAGGGACAGGAGGATAAGGAAGAACAATTGAGAGTAAAAAATGAAGTTTCAAGAGCGGTAGAGGGTATCCAATGATGCCGGTAGAAAGCAAATCTATGAATCATTGCCTTATTGGTTAGATTAGGCTACTCTAGTTCAGTCGTTTGCTAACTCGAAGAACCCTTCGTTTCCTAGAGTGGCTTGCAATCCGTGCAATACAGAAGTTCCGTTCTCGAAATTCTAGACAGATTCCATAATAGAAAGGAATTTGAGAAATCAAGGTCGTGATCTTATCCGTGGTTATTTAAACACACGAGCAAGGAATATAAATACAATACAAAATTGTATCGCGACTTCCAGGTAGGTGGAATAAGGGTTACGGATCACATTCTAAAAGATGGGGACTACATAATAGATATAGGAGCTTATTTCAAATAGTCCGGTTTTAAAGTCCAAAGTATGGTGGTATGCATGGATGGGTTTTACTGGGTCTTAATAGGTTCCCTGATTGTGCATCAATTGTTGGTTGGACGAACCCTGGATTCAATCTATAGGGATTGGACAAGATCCCAATGGTAAAATTGTTTCTACTAGGCTAGGGTAACCTGGAATAGATTTCACCCCAAGTGGTTGAGCTAGTTGCCAGTCGGGTTGGTAGCTAGGTTCCTAAAGCCTAAAATATGCCTTCCGTGACTTTTGTGTTTAAGTAGCACAAGAAAACACAATTGAGTAGCACACTAGGGACATGTGCTTAGTGGGCTTCGAGTAGATCACAACCATATCTTGGGTCGAAAGAAATTGAGTCAAGGTTGAGTCTCTAATAGTGGTCGGAAAGTTTACGGGTATTATGGTACGGGTTATAGCTAGTCCTTTTGACCAGAAAGTCGTACCACAAAAATAGAGTACAAGATGACGTGTTTGAGTGGGACATGATACACCTAGATGAAGGTAGACTCGTCTAGATCTTGCATATGAAATTTGTTGGAAGGTAACAGCTGGTCTCGCGCTCTGATTATTAATGACACGGCCGGGGACACAAAATGATCTAAATGTAAAGTGGGAGTCCATGGACACTAATTGTCATTCTAATGGAAATCATTCTAATCAATCGGTAATCCTCATATATCCTAAAATTTTAGAAAGCTTACAGTCTACCCACCTTAGAAGCTAGGACATGGTTTTAGGAATAATGAGGTTAGAAGAATTCCCAAAATTCGGATACTGTACATTGACTCTTGTTAATAAGGCACGACGTAACGGGATACGGTAGATATAGTCAAGTCAAGGATCGTTCCTTAATAAATAGAAAACGAGTATGTACAATGACACCTGGTCGATAAAATAGAATGATCCACTCATCCATATTATACAAGAGTTATCGACGGGTAACCAACTCTAAGGCACATCCTATGAAAAGATTTCTAACAACTGAGTCGTGCGTTTCTATTGTATCAGTCTGCCAGACTATTATTACAAGGGTTAAAGCAAGCTTCAAGCAAATAATTAGAGACTCCCAATATTTGGTTTCTTGAAAATAGATAGTCTTCTGGGCTGACATTTTGACTAAGGGTAAAACCCTAACCGTTCTCAAGTTCAAATGGCTAGAAGTCCCAATATCAGTTTGAGGTCGAGAGGAGAACGAGTAACTCAATCACATGACTGGCCGATGGTAGTTACACCTGTGTATACAACCATCATAGCCATGGGGATACTCCGTATCTATCTATCAATTACGAGCTTTCATCTTTCTAATCGGTGAAAGACAAAACAATAAAGAGTTCAAGAGAGATGTCATTGAATACAATTACGTGATTCAAAGATGAATGTATAATTCAAGAGGAATTGCCAAAGCAGTCGTGGATGAGACCCTAGAGACATCTACATCTCAATCCACGTAGGATAATTAAATAAAGTGCGAACCAAATGCATCATGGTTGATCAGACCATAATACACTGATTCTGATTAGACAATATGTTAGCAGGCATC
The DNA here is from genome assembly GCA_029216955.1 of Iris pallida. Lineage (NCBI taxonomy): Eukaryota > Viridiplantae > Streptophyta > Magnoliopsida > Asparagales > Iridaceae > Iris > Iris pallida. Next base: position 51,721 of record JANAVB010042887.1, read on the forward strand.
CCCACTATACATATGTCTCGAATCAAGCTCGAGAACAGAGTGAGCTTGCAAAACTAGGCTGTAATAACAGCGTTGGTTAAGATAGTCAAAGTACAAGTATACAAGATTTTTGAAAGAAGGCGCAAGTAGTTCGAATTTGTGAGAATCAAAAAATTCACCTGGTGTTCTGGCTTATACATTCTTCATGTCCATAAGGTCTTGGTCAACTAATGGGTTATGGAACTCTGGATTCTATATTCTTGGTAACTTATTAGTGTCGGTCAATTACCTCGTCAATAGGTTACAAGGACCACATAATGCTAGGTTGGGAGACATGCTACTCAACTTGCAGAACTTTCACTAGCATTCGCTTTGGGTCTTATGGGACATACAAGGCATTTTTCTATCCTCTATGGTATCCTAAACTGGTAATCATGTTTGGAATTATTTCACCGAAGATTACGCCTCACCCGTATACTCGGGCTGTGGTAAACCCTTGGTTTCGTAACTCAATTATGATACAACGTCAAACACTTCTTAACTCTATTCAATATTGATTCCAGGGTAACTACGATTAAAGAGGACCACTAGCCATACTTTTAGCAGTATTCCATAACCTATATTCTCCTAAACTGAATTTGACTCTAGGGGTCGTACCTTGCATGTGCGCTACTGGCTGCAGTGAATCTATAGTCTCCAAAATTTAAATAAGTGGCGGCAGTGCGCTGCTGTCCTGCCATTGTGAGTTAACTAACATCCCTTTAACTATATCCCTAAAATTCAGGAGCTTCTAGAGATTCAAACATGTTGACTAGGACATAAAGCGTAAGTATTATCAGTCACAACCCTTAAAATAAAAGGTGAACAGGGAGGGAAATAAACTGAAGGCAAAGAAATACAAACATCGTAGTATCGATTTCATATGTATTCAACCATTGGGGAAAAACTTTGAATCGGAACTAACTCGAGGTTCGTATGTGGATAACATAATCAGACAAATATATAGAGATAATAATTCTTAAGGCAAAATAGGAACTAAGTAGGCAATTCGACTAAGATATGAGGATGATATCTAAGAGGCAAAGAGAAAGAATTGTACCATTCATCAAGGTTAGATCAGAAGCCCTGTCTCACCAAGTGAATAACCTATCCACATTGGATCGTGTCGTCCTATCAAGAGGTAATAGTGTACCTATGGGGTTTGTCAAACTATCAAGATTAATAACCCTCATCTAACTTGTATGGCCTAGACTACCCATCGATAAATTTGTATAGGGGACTCCTAGTCCTAGTCACTCTCTTAAATTAAATTAATTTCTAATTCATGAATGAGCATTTTCTAGTCGCAGGCTCGCAATAGTACAACTAACTTAAGTACTATCACGAGTTCACTTGATTTGCGAAAACAGACCTGCATGGGCCACCACAAAAACTTGTCACGACCCGCACCCATTTTTTTTAAAACGGATACGAGACGTATCCAAGCCAGCCTACACCGTAGTGTTGGTGGTAGAACGCTGTCACGGCCATGAAGATCAAATAATGCTCATTCAGAAAATTAATTTAACTTACAGTGATCACAAGTTTTACATTTGTAGAAAAATATAAACTTGTACAAATAAATGAATGACTACAACTCAACTATCTAGCTAGTCTCTAGGCTTTTGTCTGCGTTTACACCCGAACTCCCCACGCTAGGTGAATCCACGGCTAACCTTAAAAATATTGGTTTCCAGTCAGGAATGGAACGAGAACAATTCACTGAATGCAATTTCAATAAAGAAAATGACTATAAAATAAAGTTAGACATCAATCATGAGTTTTGAAAATAAACAGTAAATACGGAAAACCAATAGCAATAAATAGACACAAAATACTTTCTCCAACTGCTAGAAGTACCTTTGATATGTGATCGGTCTCGGAACAATTATACGACACTGTCTACACTGTCTAAAGTTACACTGTCTACACTGTCTAAAGTTACACTGTCTACACTATCTAAAGTTACACGGTCTACAGTTAATATTGCAATAAAGAAACACCGTCTACAAAATAATAATCATGAACTACACAGTTTAAATACAATAATAATCACGGTCTACACTGTCTACTTTGCAATAATAAATCACTGTCTACACTGTCAACTTTGCAATAAATAAATCACTGTCTACACTGTCTACACTTTAAGGTCAGATCACACATCCTTGGTACTTCCATTCCCGACTCAATAATTTATAATAGAAAATAATCACATAACCAATGGCCAATCAATAAAATATAGTAAAAATCAATATCGAAATGCAGACAATAAAGTGTACTCGCCTGTGGTCCTCTGCTGGTGAAACCGACAGTCTGAACTACTCAATGTGCCACAATAGTCAAAACCCGTACAACAGTCCCCGGATGCTGAAATAGACAATACCAATGATCTCAGAATAGTCAATTAGCTAGGATTTCCTGTCCTTAAGTCCAATTCTAGACACAGGAGCAAAACGATAATTTCGGACAAAAACGATGTCCGCCGTTGGACCCGTTTTGCACCGAAAAGCGTGCCAGAGTCAACGGTCTCTAAAGTTGTCAAACTACATGTCTACGGATCCAGTTTTCCGATACGAACCCAACGATATGTCCAGTTTTGGATTTTGAGGGGCCGTGCACAAAATCGCCCATTGAGTGGGACCGAGGGGCCCGCAAAACGGTAATTTTATCAACAGTCTCAGAATCGGACCAAACTTGGCATACAGGACCAGAAAAACGATACGGTCCTGTTGGCGCAAGTTTTGTCTCGATCTGACGAGCGTGCACAAAGTAATTGAGAAATTTGCACAGGGGCCGATACGGGAAATTTTGACGGATACGTATCAAATTCGTCGCGCACATGCGACCAATTTGAATTCCGTCAAAGCCCACACGAATTATGTAAGTATATACTTACATATATACTTACATATATGTACATATATACTTACATATATGTAAGTATATACTTACATATATACTTACATATATGTACATATATATATATACTACATATATATTATATATATATTATATATATATATCTATTTGTTCATAATATATACTAATATAATAATCCCATAAATTCTAAATAAACCCAATCTTATCTATTATTAGGGTAGACCTTATCTATATATAAATATGACTATATATAATACTTAATCGACAAAAATAATATAACTAATAACAATAAATAATATTATATAATATTAACCTCAATAAAATAATAATAAATATAACAAAATTCAATAAAATAATAATGGTGTATATATACCATTAAGTCTAATAGTCCCCAAAATGCACAAATACCCATTTTACAAACGTCACCGAATATCACTAATAATAATATTTATAATATTAAATGAAGAATACCTAGAAAATTTTACAAAATACAACACAATCATACCAAATTTCCATCAACATGAATGTCATTGGACGGGCCGTTTGACTACATGGGCTTGGGCTCAGTTCGGGTTAAAATGGTATAACCGGTTTCCCTAAAATCCAATAATATAAATAATAAATAAATAAATCTTCCTTAAGGGTTAAGTCGCAACTTGGCCTGGTTTTCCTAGTTAGGACATCACTATGGCTCAGCCTTCCCTACCGGGGCTAATACACTAGCCAAAGCACGCCATGGCACTATCCGTGCCGATTTCTAGTCACCGTGCACTCCAAAACTCCATCATGGCTAAAATCATCTACCGTAATAATTAACTAACTAATTGTTTATAAATTCTAAAAATCACTATTTAATTCAAATATAGATTAAATATATTTTAAATAATTTCGGGAAGAGGGGTTACATTTTGAGAATGGATATTCATTGCAAAACCCTAATGATGCCCCTTACTCTTATAAATAGCAAGGTGCCATTCCCTTGCGAAAAGGGACACACAGAGAGACAGAGAGAAGACACAGAGACGGAGAGAGAACAGAAGAGCAGAGAGCAGAGAGCACACCCCCCTCAGATCCAGAGAGAATAAAGAGAGCATTTCTTCATCAACGCCAAGCAGTTCTTCTACAGAGCCAAGGCTGCACCCGATCGTCCAAGGAGTAAGGCAGAGCTGTCGTCGCTTTTCCGAGCCTCTATCGTTACCCCCCAGAATCTAAAATAAACAATTGTACTTAGATTGTTGTACCTAGGTTTTCATCCCTAGGCTTTCTTTGTACAAGCGAGTTTGTATTGTGAGTCTAAAGTTCAGTCCTCCGATAATTATTCTGTACTTTTACAATCAATGGCAAATGTTCGGACATGAGACATACATGTGGCACACATGAAGATGAAGGCTCGTGCATAGAGCATGCGACATAGCCACAACAGTTAGGGTTTCAAGCTCACACAGCGTCATTACCAGTAATAGGGGGTGGACGTCGGGGTGAACTATGGGCACGTCGGCTGGCGGAGGAGCTGCCACATTATCATTCGTCGTCGCAGTCGAAGTAGAAGCAGCTTTCTTGCCCTTCGCCGCCGCAGCCGACGAAGACGCCGCCTTTTTACCTTTCGCCGCAACAGTCTTCTTGGAAGCCATCGGTGATCGGAGAAGAGGATGACAGTTAGGGCAGGAAAGGCTTGAGTTGAAGGAGAGAGTAAAGAGATTTCTTCTCGTAATTACTCTTATTTATAAGAGGACAAAAGGGGAGAGGAAGCACGTGGACCGATGGAGCGCTTCGGGTCGTGTGTTGCAGGCAAAACCGACTCCTAGGATTTTGCCCCCTCTCATGAAGGAGATTCATCCAAAGAAAATCCAAAATTTAATGAGCCGACTCTTGGGATTCCTTTCAAAAGACGGCTCAAATCAAAGGCAATCAATGCAAAGATTTGCACATGTGGCATGAAGACGTGGCAAGGAGCCTATGTGGCCAAGACAGCCTATGCAGCTCAGATGGCCATACGGCTGAGGAGGCCATGCGGCTGAGACATCCATGCGGCCAGAACATCCTATGCGGCCCGAAGAGTTTTACATGACCATGCTTCTTATTCAAAGTATTTCAATTTTGCAAATTGAAAACTTTGAAGGGGGTCTTGTAGAAGCATGAAAAAGAATAAAGAAAGACCTATGCGGCTCCGACAGAAGGATCCCCATGCGGCTCAGGATCCCATGCGGCTCAGAAGTCCATGCGGCTCAGGGGTCCATGCGGCTCGGATAGATCCATACGGCTCAGAAAGAAGTCACATGGCCTTCAACAGTTCTTCTCTACATTCGGCTACATTTAATGCCCTGACGGCTGCTCTGACAAAAAATAGCCATGACAGCTCTGACATAAAGACGCAAAAATGACTGACATGATGGCGTGTTCATGGGAAAGAGAAGAAAATCTCCTTACGGCTGACAAAATCCATCAAGTCCCGAGGCCAATCCATGCGGCCGCTCACTTCATGCGGCCGCCCACTTCATGTGGCTGCCTATCCCCATGCGGCTGTCCATCTGCATGCGGCTGCCTATCCTCATACGGCTGCCCTCTGCATGCGGCTGCCTATCTCCATGCGGCTGTCCATCTGTATGCGGCTGCCTATCCCCATGCGGCTACCCCTCTGCATGCGGTTGTCTATTCCCATGCGGCTGCCCCTCCCTATGCGGCTGCGCATCCACGTGCGGCTGCAGGTTTCATGCGGCTGAGAGGACCCCCCATATGCGGCTCGGCCAGGACGGTCCAGTTGAGACACGTGGCGCTCTTTGCTACAATTGAAACACGTGGCAGTCTTATCTTCCCTGGAATTATGGGTGCTAACAAATCCTAACAAAATTAGATTTGTTGCAATCGTCATAATTTCCCTGATCAAATCAAATCAAGCAAATTGGACACGTGGCAGGCTATCACAAATGACGAATATTCATGGCAATCAATATTTATTGCCCACAGAGATTTGATGCAATCACATTAATTGCTCAAATCTATTATATTCAAGATGAATGGCCCAGATTAAATGATCCTTAACCGCCGACTTCTCAAGGAGGCAATCATTTGCAAACCCTAATGATCACACCCCCACTTCTATAAATAGCAAGGTGCCATTCCCTTGCGAAAGAGAGGATTCTAGAGAATTCAAAAGAGGAGAGAGCAGAGAAAAGAGAGAGCACTACAGAGACATCCAGAGATCTAGCAACCGAAGGCGCAAGGGAGTCTCCCCACACGTCCAAGGGCATTTCTTCACCGGAGCCAAGGCTGCATCCGATCGTCCAAGGAGTAAGGCAGAGCTGCCGTCGCTTTCCCGAGCCTCTACCGTCACCCCCCAGAATCTAAAATAAACAATTGTACTTAGATTGCTGTACCTAGGTTTTCGTCCCTAGGCTTTTTTTGTACAAGCGAGTTTGTATTGTGAAGTAAAAGTCCAGTCCTCCGATATAATTGTTCTGTTCTTTTATAATTTATGGTAAATACCCTACTCGACGGAAGGCTACAAATCCCATAATGGGGCACCCAGATAACGGGATTGCCTGTAGCTGGGAAATCTCTCCATGACTGGATTTTTTAGTTATTAGCCTTAGTCAATTTCTGTAGGTACCCCTGACCGTGGTATTCAGGGATCCCTATCCTAGACATGATGCAAGACAATGCTGGTTTATTTGCACAAACACAATCGTCCACGGTGTCCAGGCCAATCATTCTTTTCATGTCGAGCTAGCTGTCGTAACAACATATCAAGGTATATCATGTCAGGTTTACTTGTCAAAAGTGTGCCACGACGGGCCACTATCGTGTCATGTTACTTGTGTATAATTTACATGATACAAGTATTCTATCAAGGGATCCAAGTTATCCAGAGGGTCATGAGATATAAGCATAAATGTAACATCCTAATATAATGAAAAGGGCGCAAGGCTACGGAAAAGCCATGCAGCAAGGGAGAGGGTCTCATGCGGCTCGGTGAACACATGCTCATGCGGCAATGGAGGGGACAGGGGCATGCGGCAAGGAGAACGGGTCATATGCGGCAGCGGGATGCACGCTCATGCGGCTGGAAGAGAACGGAGGCGTATGCGGCTCAGGACGAACGAGCATACGCGGCTGGGAGAGTGCGGGTCTATGCGGCTCGAAAGATGCGGGCTCATGCGGCAATGGAGAGATGGATCTTATGCGGCTCAGGGATATGCGGCTTGGGAGAGCGGGACGCATGTAGCTGAAGGACGCGGGCTTATGTGGCAGTGGGCCAACCAAGTCATGCGACACAGGGGATGGGGACTTATACGGCCAGGGCAATGGAATCATAGTCTATGCGGCTGAGAACCAGCCAGGCTATGCGGCCAAGGAATTCAAGAGTTCATGCGGCTGCGGGCGATCATGCAGCCGAAACTGTCATACGGCTAAGGCTGCCATGCGGCCAAGGGAAACTTGTCGCATGAAAATCCATGCGGTCAAGCACTGTTCTTCTTCTCCCACTTTTCTGAGAAAAGGACTATGGAAAGCCATGGCTTCAAAGCTCAATAACTCCTTCACCCAAGGTCTGAATCCAGACTTCCATGGGTCAAAATGGGACAGAAAGAAATTCTCTACATCATGGAACCATCCAAACTCGAAAATAACAAGGTTAGATAGATCAAAACCCAAGAAATCTGAAAATACAATAAGCTTAGATCTACACAAATTGAACCATGAAAATTAGAAATGCTAAGTATTAAAGTGTCTTAGAATCTTGTGGAGAAGAAAATGGAACAATAAAACTTGAGTTCCTCCATGAAGCAAGCTGCACTTTCCTAAGCGTCTCTCTCTGGTAGGTGGAGAGTAATGGTGGAGAAGAAGAAGAGTTAATAAAAGTAAATGAGGAGAGAGAGAGTGGGCGGCTAATAAAGGAGGGAAGGGGTAGGTGGGGTTGGTTCACATGAAAAGCCAAGCCAAGCCAGACCGAACCAAGCCACCTGAACCGAGCAATTAAAATACCAGATAAACCATGCAATGAGACATGCAATATTTGTACACGTATACCAAAATACGTAATACGAACTACGGTCGTTACAACATCAACTCAATATCCAATACAAAGTCTCAGCTCTAACTAAAGGAAACTAAGCAAACACAGCGGGATCTGACGCTGTGTACTCCTCTTGATAAAAAAATTTATCTCTACTATATCCCCCATGTATGGGCCATACTGGTCAGGGCACTCGACCTCCTCGCAATCACCTAAAAATTTGTTTAGTTACCCAGTCAGGATGGAACGAGTACAATTCACTAAATGCAGTTCCAATATATAAAAATGACTATAAAACAGAGGTTAGACATCAATTATATGTTTTGAAAATAAATAAAAAAATGAGAAAAGACTGAAAAATCAATAACAATAAGCAAAATACCTTTCCGACTGTTAGAAGTACCTTTGATATGTGATCAGTCTGGGACACTACACCGCAAGGTCTACGAGGTCTACTTGCATGAAAAGTAAACAATGTCTACGAGATCTACTTGCAGAAATTAAACAATGTCTACGAGGTCTACTTGCAGAAATTAAATAATGTCTACGAGGTCTACTTGCATGAAAATAAATAATATCAATGGTCGGATCACACATCTTTGGTACTCCTTGTTCCCGACTCAATATTTTATAATAGATTAAAAATCACATAACCAATGACTAATCAATGAGATATAGTGGAAAACAATATTGAAAACAGACAATAAACTGTACTCGCCTGGGGTCCTGTGCTGACGATACGGTTCTGGTGTCAAGCTCGAATCCAGATGACCTATTATTTACGAATTATAAAGTCAACATATGATTTATAATTAAACAACTTAACTATCTTTATTAGAAGTTCTAGGTCAACTTAACACTCTTCTATCCATTAGGCTTGGTTCATCCTTAACACTCTGAGTTTCTTATTGAAGGGTGATAATAAGTCATCTATTATCTATTTAATGGGTTCACTTATAGTTATACAAATCCTACTTGAGACTACCCTTGAGAGTACATGCCTAAAATTGAGAACCTAAACTCAAATTTGATTCATAATCCTTAAATACCATCATTTCTAGTTGGCCCTCCACTAAATGCTGTCCTAAGGACTCTCTGTGTTGTTATTGCCTATCATCTGATTGAACTTAGGGTTTCAACTTACCGTGCTGATACACAGATGGTGGCCTTACCCCATATCCATGGCAGCTCATTTGCTTGCCTCAACTATTATGGTGTTGGGTCTAGGACAGTACTGTAATTGGGTTACCTAAGTATAGGAAAGCTATTTTGTGTAAAGTAGGTTATGGCAGCAGTGACACCAACCCCAGAATCCCTGGGTACATTGGTCATGTTAATGGAGTATATGCAATACATCACATAGGACTAGTCCCCTATGTCTTATCCCCTTTACTAGCCATAATGCTTGATGTCCTGTGGTCACTGTCCTATTGGTCTGATACTCTAGTACATATCAGGTATCTGGCAGTAAGTATTGTATTCGAGTGATGCCATACTCTTGTGGTAATAGGCTACTACCCAGGTCCTATCTATAGCCAGGTAAGAGTCTCATGGTTAGCCCATGTTCCCTTGGCTAGTGCATTCTGATACCAACACTTAGTCCCACATCAGTCCTTAGCTCGTACTACTCAAAGGGACTAACCTAATGCACCAACCTAACAAAACCTTAGGACTGGTATAGGTCTGTACCATATGTACAAATTTCCTGATACACCATATCTTGGTATCTTGATACACACATGGTTGCCTTCCCAAACCTGGTACACTATGTGACAGTATCCTTTGAGTTAATTCTCTACTGGCCAACCTGTCTTTGCCCACCAGTTATTTGGAATACTCCTAGACTTGGTATCAACCTGATACAAGGTTTTTTCCTGTACTATTCCTACGAATACCAGGATTTTCTCTTAGAGTGTCAGTTGATGATTCATCCTGGAAATGTGTACACTGTTACAGATATTTAACTAAGCACTTTAAGTGGTAGAGTATTGTACCAAGCATCAGGACCCATACATAGTAGGTGAGGTTACATTGAGACTTCTTACTTAACTTGGCTCCAGATAAATAGGGGTAATGTACCTGTCTAGTACAGGGTTAGCCCCAAGACAAGGTAAAGTCCTGAAACACCCCATTACTCATAGACTTATTGACCACAGGGGTTAACAAGCACCAATTCACTAAGTCTACAGGTAGACTCCTGTACTAGGTCTTGTGTTTGCAAGGGTTGTTTACTCTCTATGGCAGGGTCTTGGCTTCCAGGTCAATCCCTGAATTTGTGTATTCCTGAAGAAGCTGATGGTCAGTCCAATATTGTATAGACACTTATGTGGCAGGGTCACATGTGTCCTATTAGTTAAGTTCCTAGATACAAACAACCCCTCCCATTGGTTGCAGTAATCCTGACATCCAGGAACCTAGTATCTACCCTAATAGGCTGACCCCCTATATGTTCCTTGCTAGGGTATGCCCTATCTTCAGGACATCTTCCTCTCCCATCTAGAGGTTACCAACTCGAGCACTGCTACCCTGGTTACTTAGTTAGCTAAGGAGTTAGTCCCTCAATCCTGTCACAGGGCCAAATCCCAATTCTACCATTGTCTCAAGGATAATAGAAGGGTTCACGATTATATCACTGGGTATACCAAGGTAGCCTGATCTGTTGGTACACTCTGGATGCAAAGGACAGTAATATGGTAAAACACAAAGGAACTCTTATTAGTATCCTGGTCATTACCTGGCAGATGATTTTACCTATCATTAACCTTGGTATTATAGTCGATATGTGGTATCAGAACTCCCCCTCACCTAGTTATCTATGGTGGATTCAATACATATATTGATGTACTTATGAATGCGTGCCACACTACCTGTCCCTGGGTCCTGAACCTCCCAGTTTTTGTACAGTGATTTGATCTGGGAAAAACAACAAAACCTAACCCTCCCTTCTACTCTAATGTTGACAACAAAAATTATAACATGGCATTGTCAAGAGAGTCGATGAACTCACCTTGTGTTCGCACGAATTCCTGTTTCTTCCTGGCGCCTACTCTTGGTCTTCTCGACAGGATATAATTCAGGTGGCTAGGGTTTGAAGGAGAAAACATAGCAGGAACACCCATACAATATAGATGGGGGATGGATAGAATCAAGGGAGAACCTAAAGGAATTCAAACTATTTGAATTCTAAATCATGTTCTATCCTTTGCTATTGTGACCTTTATCAGGAGTTCGACTCATATCAGGAATAAGGATCATATCCGGAATAAATTTAAATTTAAAAATAACAATAAGGTCTCTGTACAAATTTTTTGCAAAGAAGCCCTTTTTAGAATACATATATATATATATATATATATATATATATAGTAAACAGGTGTCTAAGTGTTAAAGAATGGGTAATTAAATAAATAATAATTAATAAAAATATAAAAAATTAGATGGGGCTTACAATTCGTGATCAATCGATACCGACAAAGGTTTCCCCAAATACTCAGCTCAAGCCTGAGTTAGCAAGCTGTGGGTATTACATAGTGGATCGCGAGGAGCGGGACACTACATAATACCCACTGAGAAAAAGTTTTTTCCTCAAACTTAAGGAATAAGCTCACCTCCATCACGATCCTGATCGTGATCAAGTAAGGTCGTCAGATTAAAAACACGAGCCTTCCGCAGCTGCTGATTGTGCGGATTGTCTCTAATTGACAGTGGGTCCCTCAATGGCCCACTCTCCTCAGTAGCGTTACGATTTTGTGCCGCATTCCCCCTTTTTGGACAGTTCTTGATAGCGTTACCCAGTTGGCCACAACCGAAGCAAGCATTGTTAGCGGCATGACAATCTTGTTTGGTGTGCCTACGTTTTCCACAGTAACTGCATTCCCGTCCATTCGCATAATGACAGTCATCTTTCGCATGCCCTCGTCGACCGCAGTAGGTACATACTGTTTCAATTTGAAGTTCCCTATCGGCCTTTCTTTCACCATCATAGTATCTTTGTCCGGAAAGATTATGGCTAGTCTGAGCTTTCACTGGTGCGTACCTCAGGCTAAACCGTTCCATTTGTACAGCCGTACGTCTCAAAGGCCTTGTTATACGATTCACACTCTCGGTTCAGAACACTCTATTGAATATCCTCGATCAGACCATGTATGACTCGCTTCATGCGAACCCTCTCGTTCGGAATCATTATGCTAGCAAACTTGGCAAGCTTAGAAAATTTCGACTCGTAGTCCTCCACGGACATGCTTCCATGTTTCAGCGACATGAACTCGTCTTCCTTCTGCAGACTGACTGCAGGCAGAAGATATTGTTCCAGGAATACGTGCTTAAATATAGCCCATGTAATCTTTCCATCTCTTGCTAGCACGCAGTTGTGGTTTCTTAGCCTCCCACCAGTCATCTTTCCGCAACCAAACTTGTAGAGTAGCGTTTGCCACCTTTTTGCTGCTAAGAATGCCTATAAAAGATAACAGACGTTCCATTTTCTTTACCCAATCCATCACCTTGTCTGGTGATGTCCTGCCCTCAAACTCTGGAGGCTTAGCATTCTGAAAGTCTGATGGCTCAAATAGTTTTTGAGAGCCTGTTGTGGCTCATCATCATCCCGGGCCAAATATCAGGAGTGCCAGTTGGATTGTTCGCTACAGTGGTATCCGGATTGCCTGCTAGCGAAGATAGGATTCGGGCTAAGGCTTCCAGCTGCCTCTGCTGGGCTATGCTACGCTCCTCATCTTCCTTTTGCTGAGTTTTTATTAGGGCATGTTGAGCCAAGCTACGTTCTTCAACTTCCTGTCGCTGCATCATGGCCAAGATCCGTTCTACCGGGTCGGTCGAGCCAGTTGGTCGAGGAATCATTCCTCTGCAAAAGAGTATAACTTCTGTCAGTCTCATAAAATATTATGGACTTATTGTATGGGACATTGGTTTCGTAACTCAAAATTGGGACCTTTAAAAGCCATCAAAATATTTTATATACTTTTTGAAATCGATATTTGAAAGAGGCCAAGGATGTAAAGCCATACTCTGACACCACTTTGTCATGCCCCGATCCCGCTAGGGTCGTTCGTCCTCGCTTTGATCCCTGCGGGATCGTTCGTCCTTGCTAAGGTGTGATATCGTGCAAGCCTAAGTTACGCTTGCACAAGGCCAGTACCTGCACAAAATAACTAGACAAAGCAAAACACACGCACGCAACACAATTAATTGCAAAAACTAAATATTGGACACAGAGATTTAAAATAGAAATACTTCTTTTATTGATAACTTGATAGGATTATAAAGTACAAAGTTTGTGACTCAGAATGCCATAGTTTGGCTTACATATTTCTCTTTGAACTATTTTGAAATTAATCACAATATTCATACATCATATCCCTTTATTATACTTGAAATGTAAAGTCACATTCAAAAGACAACTTGCAACTTGACTTGAAATAAAAATAGTTTTGAGGCGATCCACAAGCTCTACTGGATTGGACGAGCTTAAGCGCCTCACCTAAAATCCCGTCTTCTTGCTATCTGAAATGATGCCCACAACGTGGGTTAGTACACATCATGTACTGGCGAGCGGCTTTTGGTCGAACTCACATAAATTTGTACAAAGTAGACAGTGAAGCTAGCATACATTATTATGTGGTCTTGCTACTTGTCTAGGTTCTTTTTAACAATTCATAAGAAGCATAAACAGTAGAAAAACTCTTGCATAATAAATCTTACCCATCGCCAACAATCATCCCTGCACAAGACAAGATTAGCACAATTTGCATAACGAATAACTTATGTTCTATTATTGTAGATATTGAAGTTCATAATTAGA
>JANAVB010042888.1:0-7500 GCA_029216955.1 Iris pallida
AAACAATAGTCATCCCCACCTTATGTCGTGCATCGTGTTCGTGTCCACTTTCTCCGTGTAGCCTGTATGGCCTCAGGCCGACCTCTGATGTCTTTCTACTATATTATCCTTATAATACATCACATCCCCATCTTTGTGTTCGACACACCGGACACGAATATCATATTCATAAAAACCTTATTCTCTCTACTGTGTCCTGAGTCACGTAGGACACGCCGACTCAAAATCAGACAAAAACCTGACACGACAAAACCTTAACCCTAACTAGAGCCCCATCGACGACCAGGTGTGCCACCACCATCAACCACCAGTACGGCCAACACCCGCCTTCGTGTCGTCACCACCTCCATCATCTCGCTGGCGCCTCCTGATGTCCCCCAAGCCTCTGGACCAGCTTCCAACGAACCAGCGCTACCACCACATGGCCACCAAAATACATCACCGTCGTTATCTCCTCTAACCAGTCATCTCACCGAACCTGAACTGAACCCACATCACCACCCTCTCGACCAAATTCTCTTCGATCACAGCCAACCACCAACATCATCACCCCCCAGGCTAACACCAGTACTACTGCCATCCTTTGTCCGGCTGCCCCATCGTATCCAGCACACACAGCCTTTTTTGATTGTTGCCTGCTTCTCCAGTGCATCGTTTCCACCGATCGGCCGCCCTCCACTACTGCGACCATGCTACCATTAACCTAGCCAACTACGATCGGCGCACTCAGATCCAACATTCAACTCGTCGAAGCCAACGATGATCGCGGCCAGCACATGACTCTGGGACCACTCCACCGCACCATCAACCACACTCGAAGGATCTGCCGTCTCCTAACCAACCATCCACCCGACTCGGTTCCTGAACCAAACTGGAGCTAACTACGCCGTTGCCGGCGTTATTGGGAGCTAGCGCCATCATGACCGTATTGAGTACGCGATCCGCTACAGTTACGGTTCTTCCAGCACCGGTGCTGTCCTCCCTCTATCTCTCTCTCTCTTCTCTCTCTCTTCTCTCTCTCTCGATTACTCCTTTCTCTCTCACTCTAGGCTCTTCTCCCTCTCTTTTTTCCCTCAACCTTATATTCTATCTATTCCTTTCCGCTTTATTATTTCTTATCAGAACGAATTAGTTCATTATCATTATTTTTGTTATTTTTTTTTTTTTTTTTATTTTTATTATTTTTATTATATTATTATATTATTATTATTTTATTATTATATTATTATATTATTATTATTATTATATTGTTGTTATGTAAAATATATACTGTTATAAGTATGTATAATATCTTTAGTAATTATGCTTTATTAAATAATATATATATTAAATAATTTCCTAAAAATATATATTTGAGAAAAATGTTATATTTGGTTTGGACCTTTAGTTTAAATAAACTTAATAATTTTCTTAGTTGGGTCGGGCCATCTAAATAATAATTTTAGTAAACTAAAAATAATATATTTGGGCTAGTAATACATGGTTTAAATGTATTTGAGTTTTATTTACTAAGGACCTGGACCTTGGGTTGGGCTATATTCATGGGTTTTAGTATAGGAAAACTATTTTTGCCTTATATTATTAGTTTTATAACAAAATATATTTCTAATAGGCATATTTATTTAATGATTTTAATATACTTTTCTATATAACTATTAAATATGATTAATATTTTGTTACTTTATGGATAACTAAAATTTATCTACTATTGGGTCTACATATTAGTAAATAGTTTTTCAAAATATATGGATTGTATTTTGGGCTTTAAATTTAATAAAATTGGGTGGATTCTATATGGGCTTCTTATATAAGGTTTATTCTTTTGGAAATTTATATAATATTGTTAACTAAATTTATATATAAGGTTTATAAATAATTCTAAATAATTATAAATATTTTCTCAATAAAATATTTTATAGTTTTTATCATTTAAGATATAGTTTGACCAAAAATTATTTTAACAAAATTTGAAATTCTAGCCTAAATGATTATCTAGATTTTCATGTATATAATATATATAATATATATATATATATATCTATATATATATATATATATATATATATATATTATATATCTATAGTTTCATGTATAATAATTTTTAATAATATCTATGAATATTTAATTATGAAATCCTTAGGTTATAATTTTTGATCATGACTAATCGTATGTATCTGATGTCCTTGCGAATCTTGGTCCTCATATAGTCCGTGGCTAAACTCTTATGGACGTTGTTAGATCGTCGTACCACCACTAGGAAAGATACTTGCCATATTTACTATTATTTACTTTTAGCTCATCATATGCGTTCAATTTATTTATTTTATGCAATATAAATTTTCTTCTAAATCGTACTTGATGCAAGTTACTGTTTAGTCATTTTTTCGTTATTTTATTATTTCTATACACATTGACCTAGAGTTAAGAGACTGTCATTTGTTTATGCTGCATTCATCGGTCCTAATACCGGTATGCCAAGAAGTCGCTAGTCGCATAGATTCGGACTTGCATATCTTGTAATCCCTCTTTCCGAAATTTTGATAATATTTTATTTATTTTTATTTGAATTAAATGGTGATTTTAGATTTTTATAAATAATTATTTAGTTAATTTTTACGGTAGATGATTTTAGCCATAATGGAGTTTTGGAGTACAAAACGACTAGGAATCGTGACCGGATAGTGCAATGGCGTGCTTTGACTAGTGTATTAGCCCTGATAGGGAAGGCCGAGCCATAGCGATGTCCTAATAGGAAAAACCATGCCAAGTTGCAACTTAACCCTTACCGAAGGTTTATTTATTTATTATTTATATTATTGAGTTTTAGGGAAACCGGTTGTACCATTTTAGCCCAGATGGACCCGAACTGAGCCAAGCCCATGTGGGTCATGCGGCACGTCCAATGACTTTCGCGTTGACGGAATTGGTATGAGTGGGTTATATTCCGTTTTAATGATTTAATGACTATTTCTAAATATTCGTAATTTAAATATTATAAATATCATTATTAATTAATATTTAATAAATAGGTTCTTGTACACTCGGGGATTATTAGATTGTACGTCATGGTATATATACACCATTTATGTTTTATTGAATTTTGTTATATTTATTATTATTTTATTGAGGTTATTATATATATAATATTATTTTATTATTGGTTATATTAATTTTGTCAATTAATATTATTATATATAATCATGTATATAAATAGGCCTACACTAGAAAAAGGGTATTTAAGATTTTTGTGGGAATATTTATGTATGCATATATATATATATGTACATGTGTAAGTATATATAAACGTATATTATATATAGGGTATATGTGAATATATATATATATATATATTATATATATATATAATAATATAGGTAAGTGTACCTGTAGGTATATATGAATATATAGTATATATGTGAATAGGTACAAATATATATATAAGCGTTTATGTGCATGTGTATATATATATATATATATATATAATATATATATATATATAATATATATATATACATATACATATATATATGTGTGTGTGTATATATATATATATATATATATATAGATATATATATATATTATATATATATAAAATATATATATATATATATATAATATATATATATATATATATATATATATATATAATATATATATATATACATAGAATTATATATAAAATATGACCAAAGGAACTTGGCCCAGCCCAGCTGAGCTGAGCTCGGGCACCCCTTCCCACAACAACTTTCAACCACAACAGCAGCGCAAAACTAAACCCACACCCGCGTATACACTTCAAACCCGAGAGTATTTAACCCTCACCCCCGCGAGAACTACAACCACGCGAAAAACCCTAACCCCGATACAAGCCAACACCGCCGCGACCTTGCCAGCCGCCTGGGCGGCCCACGGCGCGTGCTGCCATGTGGGTCACCGGACGGTGGAGGAAAACCGCACGTGCCACGCACGCACGCACGAACAGAGGATCAGCGACAGCAGCAGCACTTAGGTACCCGCCTTCTCTCTCGAATTCCTCCCTCGATAGTTGATCGTTTTGCGAACCGTAAGTTGTTACGGAGAACCTAGTTGACCCCCTATTAACCCTGTTAAATAGTCTTTGTTCTAACTGGTTTAAATGGGTGTAAATCAAATCGAAAGTTCGGGAAAAGATACTGTCGTAATGACATATTTTTGAACCCAAGTACCTATGTTTCCTGCCACTTTAGGACCAACACGCTGCGAGTTTTAAGAAACTACCTGAACGAACTTGAAGATGACATGTAGGGCTTCATAACCTAATTCGTAGTTTCAAATTTTATGAACTATGCACGAAGAAATCAACCTTCAAAGTTCGAGAAAATAATGTTTTCACAACTGTGAATATTCAATAAAACCATCCGGTACGACGTGCGTCCCGCCATTCGGGCGACGTGGTCGCGGACCGAAAGCATCGAAAGGTGCGTACGGCTTCGGGTCGTGTGGGCTTTGACGGAATTCAAATTGGTTGCGTGTGCACGACGAATTTGATGTGTATCCTTCAAAATTCCCCGTATCAGCCTCTGTGCAAATTTCTCAATACTTTATGCACGCTCGTCAGATCGAGACGAAACTTGCGCCAACAGGACCGTATCATTTTTTTGGTCCAGTATGCCAAGTTTGGTCCAATTCTGAGACAGTTGATTGGATCGCCGTTTCGCGGGCCCCACGGTCCGATTCAACGGGCGATTTGTGCACGGCCTGCCGGAATCAAACTCTGGACATATGGTTGGGTTCGTATCGAAAACTGGATCCGTAGACATGTACTTTGATGACTTTAGAGACCGTTGACTCTGGCACACTTTTTGGTGCAAAGCGGGTCCATCGGCGGACACCGTTTTGACCCGAAATTATTGTTTTGCCCTGTGTCCAGAATTGGACTTAAGGATAGACGATACTAGCTATTTTGACTATTCTAAAAACATTGGTAATGTTTATTTCAGCTTTCGGGGACTGTTGTACGAGTTTTGACTATTGTGGCATTCTGAGTGGTTCAGATTATCGGTTACACCAGCACAGGACCACAGGCGAGTACAGTTATTGTCTGCATTTGATATTGATTTTTACTATATTTCATTGATTGGCCATTGGTTATGTGATTTTTATACTCTATAAATTGTTGAGTCGGGAATGAGAAGTACCAAGGATGTGTGATCCGACCGTAGACCGTGTTTATTTTCTGCAAGTAGACATTGTAGACCGTGTTTATTTCATGCAGTAGACCTTGTAGACCATGTTTATTTTCTGCAAGTAGACATCGTAGACAGTGCTTATTTTTCTACAAGTAGACATCGTAGACGGTGCTTATTTTTCTGCAAGTAGACCTCGTAGACCGTGCGGTGTAGTGTTCCAGACTGATCACATATCAAAGGTACTTCTAACAGTTGGGAAAAGTATTTTGTGTCTATTTATTGCTATTAGTTTCCGTATTTACTATTTATTTTCAAAACTCATGATTGATGTCTAACCTTTATTTTATAGTTATTTTCTTTATTTGAAATTGCATTCAGTGAATTGTGCTCGTTCCATTCCTGACTGAAAACCAACATTTTCAGGTTAGCCGTGGATTCACTTAGCTTGGGGAGTGACGGGAATACTTGCAGACAAAAGCCTAGAGACTAGCTAGATAGTTGAGTTGTAGTCATTCATTTATATGTACAAGTTTATATTTTTCTACAAATGTAAAACTTGTGATCATTGTAAGTTAAATTAATATGTGAATGAGCATTATTTGTGATTTTGATCTCATAGCCGTGACAGCGTTCACCGTCGACACTGCGGCGTAGGCTGGCTTGGACACGTCTCGTATCCGTTTTAAAAAAAAACGGGTGCGGGTCGTGACAAGTTTTTGTGGTGGCCCATGCAGGTCAGTTTTCGCAAATCATACGAACTCGTGATAGTACTTAAGTTAGACGTACTATTACGAGCCTGCGACTAGGAAATGCTCATTCACGAATTAAGAATTAATTTAATTTAAGAGAATGACTAGGACTAGGAGTCCCTTATACAAATTGACCGATGGGTAGTCTAGGCCATGCAATTTAGATGAGGAGTTATTAATTTTGATAGCTGTCGGTTCCCCATAGGTACACTATTACCTCTTGCTATGAGGATACGATCCAATGTGGATAGATTATTCACTTAGTGAGACAGGGTTTCATACAATAAACGATCTAACCACGATAAATTATTCAAATCCTTCTTTTTGCCTCTTTAGATATTATCCTCATATCTTAGTCCGAGTTGCCTATTTAGTTCCCATTTTGCCTAAGAATTATTTTATTATTTCTGATTACGTTACCCATATACGAAACTCGAGTTAGTTTCGAATCAAAGTCTTCCTCAAATGTTTGAATACACATGGAATAGATATTAGAATGTTTGTATTTTTTGTCTTCGGTTACTTCCTCAATTTATTGTAGGGTTGCGATTGATAGATACTTACGCTTTATTTCATAGTCAACTTGTTTGAATCTCTCGAAGCCATGAATTTTTTTACAGATATAGTTAAAGGAATGTTGATTAACTCGTAATGGCAGGACAGCAGCGCACTGTCGCCATTTATTTGAATTATGGAGACTATGGATTCACTGTAGCCAGCAGCGCACTGGCGAGACACGACCCTTAGAGTTGAAATTAGTTTAAGAAAATATTGGTTATAGAATATTGCTAAAACTATGGCTAGTGGTCCTCTTTGACTATAGTCACACTGGTGTCAATTTAAAGTAGAGTATCGGATAGCATGTCACATCTGAATCACGAAACCAAGGGTTTACACAGCCCGATTTTACGGGCGAGGCGTAGTCCTCGATGAAATAACTTCAGACGTGATTACAAGTTAGAGATAATATAGAGGATAGGACAGTGCCCTGTATGTTCCATAAGATCCGAAGCCATATTAGTGGAAGTTTGTAAGTTGGGTAGCATATCTCCCGACCCAGCATTCTGTAGTCCTTGTGACTTATTAACGAGGAAATTGATTGACGCTAATAGGTTTACCTAGAATACAGAAGTTAGAGGTCATAACCCATTAGTCGACCAAGTCCTTGTGGATAAGAAGATAGTAGAAAGACTGTATAAGCAAAACACCGGGTAAGGTTGATTCTCACAAAATTCGAACTACTTGTGCTTTCTTTCAAAAATCTCGCACACTTGTAATTTGACTATCTTAACCTATGCTGCTGCTACAGCCTAGTTTTGCAAGCTCACTCTGTACTCGAGCTTGATTCCAGACGTATGTTTAGTGGGGACGCCTACTAGCATATTGTCTAATCAGAATCGATGTATTACGGTCTGATCAACTGTAGTGCACCCGATTCGCTCCCTTGATTATTCCACGTGGATTGAGAAGTCGAGGTAGCTATGATCTCATCCGCGATGCTTGACAATTCCTCTTGAATTATACGTTCGCCTTTGAATTATGTGATTGTATTCAGTGACATCTTTCTTGAACTCTTTATTGTT
>JANAVB010042888.1:12500-57607 GCA_029216955.1 Iris pallida
AATTGGTCGCGTGTGCGCGACAAATTTGATACGTATCCGTCGAAATTACCCGTATCGACCTCTGTGCAAATTTCTCAATTACTTTGTGCACGCTCGTCAGATCGAGACGAAACTTGTGCCAACAGGACCGTACCATTTTTCTGGTCTTGTATGCCAAGTTTGGTCCAATTCTGAGACAGTTGATTGGATCGTCGTTTCGCGGGCCCCACGGTCCGATTCAACGGGCGATTTGTGCACGGCCTGCCGGAATCCAACTCTGGACATACGGTTGGGTGTATCGAAAAACTGGATCCGTAGATATAGTTTGATGACCTTAGATACCGTTGACTCTGGCACACTTTTTGGTGCAAAGCGGGTCCAACGGCGGATACCGTTTTGACCCGAAATTACCGTTTTGCCCCTGTGTCCAGAATTGGACTTAAGGACAAGCGATCCTAGCTATTTTGACTATTCTAAGAACTTTGGTAATATTTATTTCAGCTTTCGGGGACTGTTGTACGAGTTTTGACTATTGTGGCATTCTGAGTAGTTCAGATTATCGGTTACACCAGCACAGGACCACAGGCGAGTACAGTTTATTGTCTGCATTTCGATATTGATTTTTACTATATTTTATTGATTTGCCATTGGTTATGTGATTTGTATACTCTATTATAAATTGTTGAGTCGGGAATAAGAAGTACCAAGGATGTGTGATCCGACCGTAGATCGTATTTATTTTCATATAGTAGACCTTGTAGACCGTGTTTATTTTTCTGCAAGTAGACATTGTAGACCATTTTTATTTTCATGTAGTAGACGTTGTAGACCGTGTTTATTTTTCTGGAAGTAGATATCGTAGACAGTGCTTATTTTTCTACATGTAGACATCGTAGACAGTGCTTATTTTTCTGCAAGTAGACCTCGTAGACCGTGCGGTATAGTGTCCCAGACTGATCACATATCAGAGGTACTTCTAACAGTTGGGGAAACTATTTTGTGTCTATTTATTGCTATTGGTTTTCGTATTTACTGTTTATTTTCAAAACTCATGATTGATGTCTAACCTTTATTTTATAGTCATTTTCTTTATTTGAAATTGCATTCAGTGAATTGTGCTCGTTCCATTCCTGACTGGAAACCAATATTTTCAGGTTAGCCGTGGATTCACTTAGCTTGGGGAGTGACGGGAATACTTGCAGACAAAAGCCTAGAGACTAGCTAGATAGTTGAGTGTAGTCATTCATTATTTGTACAAGTTTATATTTTTCTACAAATATAAAACTTGTGATCATTGTAAGTTAAATTAATTATGTGAATGAGCATTATTTGTGATTTTGATCTCATGGCCGTGACAGCGTTCTACCGCCGACACTGTGGCGTAGGCTGGCTTAGACACGTCTCATATTCATTTTAAAAAAAAACGAGTGCGGGTCGTGACATATCTACTATTCTTCGGTGCGTACAGGTCGTAAGATAAGTATAACTGCTAATAGAAATACATGTTAGGTGACTTATATAACAGTTAATAGAGGTAATGTGTCGTGGATATAACATAGATTGGCATGGGGTGGGGAGGACAGTTCTTAGTGTAGGGTCACGTTTGTACTTCCCCTTTTTATAACCCGTGAGCTCCGTCGGAGATGCGGGTGAGATTACATTCTAGTTGGCTAGTCTTTCTGGAAACGTTATGCTCTTCCTTATTACTATTGGCCTCTGCTTGTAGACTGTCACGATCCGCACCCGCTTTTTGGGATGCGAGTGCTTGTCCAAGCCCAGTGTATGCCGCAGCATCGACGGTAGTACACTATCTATGATAATAATGATCCATAACAAGTACATAGTCTACATATATCATCCACAACTAAATCAACAAAAGATTAAACTTAAAGTCTCAATAAATAATTTAAAGAAGATCCACTACAAATCAGATAGTCTCGGTAACAAACCTGCAAAAAATAAATACTAAAGCAACTAGAACTAAAGTCCTCACTAGCTAAGAATAACACGAAGGAGCATAAGAAGAAATATGCTACTCTACATCAGTAGAAGCAACAAGCACATTGGTAACGTCAGTGTTACCAAGATACGTACCATAAACCTCAGGGCAAACCACGTCGTCTAAAGCTAAAAAATAGTTATCCAGTCAGGATTGGAACAAGTTCATAATACTATACTACACAATATAATAGACTTGCATGAAGGAAACAGTAATAAGGAAAATGAACTATATGAATGACATAATATAATAAAAAAGAGTACAGTTATAACATAAGGGCAACATGACATCGACTCGATGGAAGGGAAATGAATGAACGACATAGCCACAAAAGATGACATGTATTGTGTGTTTTAGAATATCAATGTTCAACATGTGGTGGGGTTAGGAATTCGACAATCAACACGTAAGGTGTATTAACTGAACAAACCCTGTCAGACGGTCCCATGACCAAATAAACTTTGGGCTACACTGGGGTACCACATGTCTACTAATTTATTCTCCCACCGACTAACTCACAAGTACATGTCCAAAACGATAAAATTAATAATACGATAAACGATAATCATGATAAACTAGAAGTTAGGCACGAACATGTACATTACTATATCAACTCTAACTCTCGTGCACAAGCAGTAATCATGATCAATCTAGAACAGTGACAACAAGAAATATAAACATGTAACAGTGAAAAAGACGACATAAGGATACATGTAGTACAAAATAAAGATAATATAATGTCATAGTAAAACTTGCCGTGCTCTGAAAAAGTATGAAGTCACGAATCACGATGTCGTAGCTCGATCTACCCTGTCACAT
Organism: Iris pallida; assembly: GCA_029216955.1. NCBI lineage: Eukaryota > Viridiplantae > Streptophyta > Magnoliopsida > Asparagales > Iridaceae > Iris > Iris pallida. The sequence continues at coordinate 15,298 of JANAVB010042888.1, forward strand.
AAATGATCATAAGTTAGATATAAAAATCCCGCTATAATAACCTAGAAAGTGGCTAAAGGTTAACATAACTAATTCTATCTAATTTTGAAATAAATCATCTAAAAACCTAATTTAATCTAATATAATTCTGGAATAGAAACTAATTACAAGTTTTTGGCCCGAAAAAAGTCACGGCTTCCAATTCGGGAACCATGGCACGCAAATTGAGACACATTAATGACTAAGTAGTCAAACGACATGAACTCCATGATTTGAGTGTGAAACCAAGTAGATTTCAGCACCATGAGTGCACTGGAATCGACCGTGCCATAAAATCATGCTTTGGTCAAAAGATATTGTCATTATGGCTAACCGTGACCAAATCAATGATTCGTTGGCCAAAACTGAGTTCTACGAATTAATTAAAATATTAGACGAACGTATTAATTTTTGGAAAAAATAAATGTCATAGATCTTTGTGTTAGCTTTCCGAAACTTCAAACGGTTCATGATTAAGATTACTGGTTCTCTCGGAATCTCAAAAATACCGAAACGTGTCAAATTTCGGACAACCGACACTTCACGAATTTTCCAGAAATTTAGGTTCAAAAATTGTGAAAATAAATTAGATATTCAGAAACTATACCTCAAAATGCTTCTAATAAAAAAATGGCATGCAAAATTCACCTCTAGATTAGCGGCAATCGCTTCACGAAATCAGGGAACCCTATATGAACTTTCTCTAAAAAAACTGCTGCAATTACTCTAGGTTTTCGAAATACTGATATATACTGATATATATATATATATATATATATATATATATATATATATATATATATATATATATAAAGATAAAGGCCATGAGCTGTTTGGGGCGACAACTTGACTGCCACATGGCAGAAACTGGCACCCTTCCGCTTGGATCCAGCGGTTAGTAAGAAGCCGGCTCGGCTTCCCATTCCGAGGTCGGCTCGGCTTAGCATTGTGGCTGCGGACCCGATTATGAGCTCACCCATGTGGATTGCTCCACTGACCGCTGGCCCTATCAGTTGGCCTTGTATGGCTGACAGGCGGGCCGGCCTCTGGCTGACTGGGTAATTTTTTGGGAAAATAGGTTTTTATATTTACCAGAAAACAGTTTTAAATCCATTTCACTTAAGAAAAATCATAATAAATAATAAAAATAATCAAAAAATTATGGAAAAATTATAGAAAATATGAAATAACATAAGGAACCCTAGAAAAATACATAGGGTCAACTATTGGTCTTAGGTTTTCTACAATAAATCCTAGAAGTCCTAGAAAATATGTTTTTCCTATATTTAATTATCTAAAATACTTTAGAAAATACCAAAAAATTTATAAAAATGTTTTTGACCTTCTAGAACCCAAGTAACATGCTTGGCGTCTAGAATGACCCTGGGTCCCTCATCAACAATTCTAAAAGCCTTCCAAAACAATAATTACTATAGTTAAAAATCATCTAAAGTTATCAAAATTCTAGAAAAATTCAAAAAAAATACTAAAGTAACCTATTTGGTTATCTAAGTACCATAGAGGCCATATATAACCTAATATTAGTATTTCACACCTATAGCCTTAGGTTCATACCATAGCGATCTCGAAATCAAATTTCCACAAAAAAAATCCTAGTGTTATCTATTTATTCAATCATTAATCAAAAATAAAAAATTTGGTAGCGGCTGCTACACAAAACATTATGCGCTCAGGCCCTTAGTACCCAAAGAGGGTACTATGTCACCCCCAGTTTCCAGAAACAGGGGTATTTTTGTCATTTTTTTCATTTTATTATTTTAAAATTATTTATTGATTTATTGTAATATTTTGGGGTTATTTGAGTCGGGTTCAAATTTCAGCTCATTCCGACTTGAAACTGGGACCCGGGGGAGTATTGACCCTAGTGGACCCACACACTAGTTAGCCATGGCCCACATGTTATTTATTTTAGTTAGGGACTAGGCTAAATTATTTGGATTAGGTTTTAATTGATTAGTGTGTTGGAATGACCAAACTAGCCTCCGACTTGAACCCTTTCTTAATGTATTGCTAATAGGCTAGAGGGGGGTATTTTTGACCTTGCAAAAATGTCCATAGCAGCCATGTAGTGGCCGGCCACCATAGGAAGGGTTGGCATGAGCCCCTTTTGTTATTTCCTATTCTTTTCCATCTCATTTTCTCTCTCTTGTTCTTCCCCAAATTTCTAGAGAGCATCCCTACCATTTTCATCTCCAAATCCATCATTTCTTCCACCAAATCTTCTTCTCCCCTTCTCTACTCCATGAGAGGAAGGTGCTAGCCAAGTTTGAAGAGATTCGGAGCTCGTTTGTGTCCATTTGGAATCTCTACGTGTCGGTGTCGCTCTGGGGAGGTTTTTCTTCGATTCGATCTACCGGGAGGTATAAACCCCTCCTCCTATTCATTTCCTCATGCATATAGGTTGATTTTTGACCCATAGGAATAACCCCCATGGTTTTGTGTCCATTCGTGTCCATTTCGTGTCTATTTGGACACTTGTGGAGGTGTCCTATGTGTAGGTTTGTGTCCATATGGGAAAACCCCTATTTGGACACATGGGGAATTAAGTATATGTTGATTTTGTATTATTTTAACATTTGTTCCAGATTTTACTTGTGTTTAGATTTAGTTTTTCCTATGTATCATAGAGTATCATATTGATATATCTAATCTATAAGTATATATATATGGTAGTGTATATGTATATCTCATTCTCTAGATATATATATATATATTTTGTATATATATTATGGATATAGTGTGTGTTCTTGTGTTGTGGAATTGGTATATGGTCGGCCAAGAATAGGATAATGTGTGTGTGTGTTAGTGTGTAGGATTAGTGTTTGTATATATGTGTGTGTGTGTTTTGTATGTGGAGAGTTTAGAGAGTGAGAGCTAGAGTGTGGAGAAGGGGGAGGAACCATTTGAATGCTGTGGCAGTAGTATGTAGGGGGATTCAGCCCTATAGGGGGGGGGAGCAGGGGATCTCCAAGTCCTGTATTTCCTGTCCCCAGGTCACCACCTTAGCAGCTACTTTTAGCCTTGGTAAAGCTCTGAAATTCACCACCTTAGCAGTCAACATGAACTCTAAATAAAACAGTCCCCTCAAGACCAATTTCAGTCCACATCTTACTCTAATTCTTGGCTGTCAATGACAGCCAAGAACAGGCCAATACCTGTCCTTAATCTCAGTCTCAGTGGACAGTTATAGAAGCCCCCCCCAAATCAGCATGTTGGTCCCCATCTAACCTACTAGGACTATCCAGGATTCACCTATCTTGGCTGTCACTTTGGCCAACACCCAGCCCTGTTTTCAGTCCTACTATCCAGCCATGTACAGCCCCATTTTACACCAATGTTGGCAGTCCTATGTGACCCCCAACACAGCCACAAATCCTGTCATTAAATTACCCCATTTGCAGGTCCAAAATCAGCCCAATACATGCCCCAAATGGCAGCCAATTCACCTTCAAATCTCAGTCTAACTTCAGTCCAATTCAACTTCATAACAGTCCCTGAATTTCTGTCCTACACCAGTCATTTGACAGTCCATGTTTAGCCATTATCACCACCACCAAAACACCTTCAAAGCAGCCCCCTAGTCCCATGTGCACCCTTGTTTAACCCCTACATGTAGGCTGTCCTATACACCCCTTAGCAGCCCCTAAACCCAAGCCCCATTCATCCTATTGACAGCCACCAAACCACAAATTGGTAGTCTCCAAAAACCTGTCCTGCACAGAGCAAAAATCAGCCACTTATAGGCCTTGAGAGTGTGAGTGATTGTGGGTTGGTTGTGTGTTGTGAGCCTATAAGAGTAGTGTGTGACTAGGAGTGTAGGTGTGAGCCTTGGATATGTGTGAACTATATAGGAGAACCTATGTGTTTAGATATATGGTTATATATGAGATTACATAAGGGTATATGAGTGATATATGTATATGTGAGCTTGTAGTATATGAGTTACTTTTGTGTGAGAGTGTGAACCTATAAGTAACCTATAGGTAGAGACTATTGTGATCATGTGTATGTGATTATGGTACCATGAGTGTTGTGTGTGAGTGAGTGTTAGGAAAATATGAGAGTGATATGTGATATTGGTAGGGTAAAGGCAAGGTAAAGGGTAAATAGGTAACATGTGGTCTAAGATGACTTAGATGACCTAGATACTAGGTTTTCTTGGTAGGTAATGTTAATATAGGATATTACCTAGCTATCCTAGGAAGCCTAGGCTAGTGTTCCTAGGTTAGAGTGGTTTTGTGTAAGGTATTGGTATTTACCTTGGTAAGGTAATGTAGGTAATGCATAGAAATAGGGTATTGAGTTTGGAGTCTAAGAAAGAGTTAGAACTTGGTTTCCTTGGTTGGTAATGATCAAATATAGCGTTCATAGACTAGTTTTGACGTCGGTTGACCATTTTGACCAAAAGTCAACAAAAGTCAACCGAGAGTCAAACTTAGCCTTTAAGCGACCAGATTTGACAAAAACCCAACCAGTGTTGACCAGTTGACCAAAAGTCAACAGTTGGTCAACATGTGACTTGTTTGACCTAGGGTTGACTCAGTGTTGACCAGAGTTGACCAGAGTTGACTTTTTGACCAAAAGTCAACTGTAAGTCAACCCTTGACCCAGATTGACCTAGTTTGACTTGGATTGATTTCCTGTGACCTTATTTGACCTTGATTGTCCTAGTATGACCTAGTTTAGCTTGGTGTGACTTAGATTTGACTTAGATTTGACCTAGATTCATTTAGAATACATTGTAATACATCTTATTATCATTTTTGGACTCATAGTGACTTGTACTGTTCTATAGGAGACAGACACCACTCCTCGGACAGTATATTCTCTTCAGACACTCAGGTTATCAGGCGAGTACATTCTCTGACCGTTTCATACTTGTATGGATTTACATTCTTGCTCTAGATTACTGTGCTTGATGCTGACACGATTCATTATCACGGATTGGTACTATATGGATCTTCTTCTGAGATGTTATCTCCTTGTATTCAATAAGTACATATTGTGATGTGCGTTTCACTTACATGTTGTATTTATTGAATACCTTATCATTGTACACTCATTGTGCATATTGTACTCTCAGTATCACATTGAGCCATTGTACAAGCCATTGTACAAGCCATTATATAAGTCATTGTACAAGTCATTGTATAAGGTAACGTAACTGAATTGGATCCTTGTGTATTGATTGGGGAGGGGGAGTAGAAAATGGTTATGTGATCAATCGTATTGTATAAGACATTGTATATGTCCATTGTACACCCACGTACAAAGGAGTCCCATTTTATTGTATAACCTAACCCGTTTACATAACCATATTGTGCTCTAAAATCACATATTTCCTTACAGTCTTACTTATCATATTTAGATATTTCCTGGTATCAAATCTCTACTATTTTTCATATATCTTCTTCTTTCAGCGTTTCATGTACTTTACTCTATTGCATGCTTTATATTTCCTAACCCGTTATGAACTGCGTGAGATGTTTTGTGCTCGCTTCCGTCCTGACTGGACCTGTTGAAAATTTTACAGAGGATGAGGAGGAGGCCTGCATAGATACCTACTATGGGACAGCTGTAGATGCCATGTGTGACCCAGATTCCCATCCTGATCCACTAGCTTAGAGATTGAGGCTCCCTAGTCTAGATTTTCCTATTCTGTCTTGAGATCTGTTTGTATATATTATTTTCATATTCAGTAGTAGGACTTGTATTCTGGATGGTTTTGAGATATTATTTTAGACACTTAGACTCTCTTGCTGTGATGTATATTCTTCCATTCCAGTTTTATCTATCTATCTTCCTGTCTTATCTTTCTGCATTTAGATGTGATTGAGACTGTATATTGCTATGTCACCTCCATTCGGAGTGTATATACTGTACAGGTACCTTTATAATGTTAGATGATTGACCTAGGACAGCGTTCTACCGCCGATACTGCGGCGTAGGTTGGGCGTTGTTATGTTCTCGTACCCTCATAGTGGGTGCGGGTCGTGACACGTTTTTAGTGGTGGCCCATGCAGGTCGAGTTTATGTAGTGGTATTCGAATTAGAGTATCACTACAGCCTGCAATAGGATTAGGATATTTTGAAGGTACTCAATCACACTAGGAAAAACTCATATCAAATTCATACCATCTCGGTTCTTACTGATATTGTTCTCCTTGAATATAACTGTCCTCCCTTGCTATTTTTGACTCATTCTCAGAAATTGTTTGTTTGATCTGCCTTCAGGATGATGGAGACGCGATCACAGCGTGCCATTCATGGAGATACTGTAGAGGGGACTGCTACCTCTCAGCCAGTTCAGCAGGGTCGGGAGGCTACAGCTCCTGCCACCTCTGCTCATATTGGGGCTTCAGCAGCAGCAGTAGCTGAGGGTATGCCTTCACCAGTTCGGAGGCAGGACCCAGTCATTCCAGAGGATCCGTTTCAGCAGCCACCTCCAGGGACGATAGACGCAGTACAGCTGCTAGCCTTCTTCAGGCAGTACATGGAGGGTCAGCAGGGACAGCAGCAGAGACAGACGGCGGAGCTCACTCGAGGCATTGAGCTGGCAGTGACGGCAGTAGAGAGAGTAGTGGCTCAGCCCGCAGCAGCCCAGCAGCCACACCAGCCACGGGAGAAAGGCATCCAAGACTTCCAGAAGATGCACCCCAGAGACTTCCGGGAGACGGAGGGCATCTTGTATGCCGATGAGTGGATCGAGCATATGGAAGAGATCTTTAGGCTGGCTGAGATTCCGACTAGACTTCAGATTGAGGCAGCGGCCAGTATGATGCAGGACCTGGCCCGCACTTGGTACCAGACAGACCCGAGGGTCGGTACGCCAGGGCAGACCTGGGCAGCATTCAAGAAGCTGTTCAAGGAAAAGTTCTTTCCAGATGCAGCGTTGGGAGCCCTCGAGACCCAGTTCGAGGCCCTAGTCCAGGGGAACCAGTCTGTGGAGGAGTACGCGGGAGAGTTCTGTCGCCTGAGCAGATTTATGGATGACTTGTCGGAGACGACGAAGGCCCGGAGGTTCCGGAAGGGTTTGGTAAAGGAGGTCAAGTCCTACACCAAGAATGCCCGCAGCACTACATTTAAGGAGATCCTGGTGGACGCTTTAGCTGCAGAGGATGATCTTGAGCTTAGGCTCAAGAGAGGGCGAGACCCAGTTGGAGGCACCAGCAGCGGAGGACCGGCCAAGAGGCCGCATGTTCAGCTACAGTTTCAGCAGCAGTATCAGCAGCCGATGCCAGGCATACAGTTTCAGCAGCAGTATCAGCAGCCGATGCCAGGCCTACAGTTTCAGCAGCAGCACCAGCAGCCGAGGGCTCAGATACGTCAGCATCAGCAGAGGCCTGTTCAATATCAGGGTCAGGGACAGGTGCAGTATCAGCAGGACACCGTGTGCAACTTCTGCAAGAAGCCAGGTCATTGGTGGAACGATTGCAGGAAGAGACTGGGTATGTGTTTACTTTGCGGGTCAGCAGAGCATCAGTGTAGAGAGTGTCCCCAGAACCCGACACCATTGGCTCAGGTAGCACCGGGAGCTAGGGCTCCGGCAGGACAGCAGAGGGGACCACCATTGCAGACTCAGCAGCAGAGGTTTGTCCAGCATCAGCAGCAGGCCAGGGGAGGCCAGCCAGGGCGAGCTTTCACCATGACAGCCGAGGATGCTCAGGCCGTTGGAGATCTAGTTGCAGGTTCCGTTCCTTGATTCAATTCTGCAATTCCTATCTTGAAATTCAGTTCCATCTATTCCTATCTGCTGCTTCATTGTTGATAAGTTGATCTGGTGTTTCAGTATGTTTTAATTTTCTTCTGAGATAAGTCGTATGGGCTAGGTCGCCTCGACTATGAGATTTTAGAATCCTATAGGGTCATGCTAGCAGGCATAGTGAGGACATATAGTCGGACTATGGACGTATTTCTCGGGTGTGGGAATTTAAGGTTTTCGCTGCCAAGCGCGCGGCAATACGAAAATTTTAAATACCATAGTTCTAGAGGTATGTACCATAGTTGAGGGCTCTATGATTATCGTAGCCTTGCTCACTTGCATGACAGAGATTCTGAGTATCATGGTGATTGGATAGACGCACACGATTATCGATTGTATGGTTTTTTGTGGTTACCTTGTTTTAAATTTTTTTGAATAATTCTTTTAAGGTGGATAGACTTATAGTATCTTTTTGAGTGTAATTTTAAATTTTAGAAATTTAGTCATTTAATTCATGTCTTGATTTTTGAGATTTTGATCATTTCAAATTTTAGTCATGACTTGTGATTTCGATATTTTACTATTGTTGGTTTTAATTTCGAGGACGAAATTCTTTTAAGGTGGATAGATTTGTCACCTCCAGTTTCCAGAAACAGGGGTATTTTTGTTATTTTTTTCATTTTTATTATTTTAAAATTATTTATTGATTTATTGTAATATTTTGGGGTTATTTGAGTCGGGTTCAAATTTCAGCTCATTCCGACTTGAAACTGGGACCCGGGGGAGTGTTGACCCTAGTGGACCCACACACTAGTTAGCCATGGCCCACATGTCATTTATTTTAGTTAGGGACTAGGCTAAATTATTTGGATTAGGTTTTAATTGATTAGTGTGTTGGAATGACCAAACTAGCCTCCGACTTGAACCCTTTCTTAATGTATTGCTAATAGGCTAGAGGGGGGTATTTTTGACCTTGCAAAAATGTCCATAGCAGCCATGTAGTGGCCGGCCACCATAGGAAGGGTTGGCATGAGCCCCTTTTGTTATTTCCTATTCTTTTCCATCTCATTTTCTCTCTCTTGTTCTTCCACAAATTTCTAGAGAGCATCCCTACCATTTTCATCTCCAAATCCATCATTTCTTCCACCAAATCTTCTTCTCCCCTTCTCTACTCCATGAGAGGAAGGTGCTAGCCAAGTTTGAAGAGATTCGGAGCTCGTTTGTGTCCATTTGGAATCTCTACGTGTCGGTGTCGCTCCGGGGAGGTTTTTCTTCGATTCGATCTACCGGGAGGTATAAACCCCTCCTCCTATTCATTTCCTCATGCATATAGGTTGATTTTTGACCCATAGGAATAACCCCCATGGTTTTGTGTCCATTCGTGTCCATTTCGTGTCTATTTGGACACTTGTGGAGGTGTCCTATGTGTAGGTTTGTGTCCATGTGGGAAAACCCCTATTTGGACACATGGGGAATTAAGTATATGTTGATTTTGTATTGTTTTAACATTTGTTCCAAATTTTACTTGTGTTTAGATTTAGTTTTTCCTATGTATCATAGAGTATCATATTGATATATCTAATCTATAAGTATATATATATATGGTAGTGTATATGTATATCTCATTCTCTAGATATATATATATTTTGTATATATATTATGGATATAGTGTGTGTTCTTGTGTTGTGGAATTGGTATATGGTCGGCCAAGAATAGGATAATGTGTGTGTGTGTTAGTGTGTAGGATTAGTGTTTGTATATATGTGTGTGTGTGTTTTGTATGTGGAGAGTTTAATGAGTGAGAGCTAGAGTGTGGAGAAGGGGGAGGAACCATTTGAATGCTGTGGCAGTAGTATGTAGGGGGATTCAGCCCTATAGGGGGGAGCAGGGGATCTCCAAGTCCTGCATTTCCTGTCCCCAGGTCACCACCTTAGCAGCTACTTTTAGCCTTGGTAAAGCTCTGAAATTCACCACCTTAGCAGTCAACATGAACTCTAAATAAAACAGTCCCCTCAAGACCAATTTCAGTCCACATCTTACTCTAATTCTTGGCTGTCAATGACAGCCAAGAACAGGCCAATACCTGTCCTTAATCTCAGTCTCAGTGGACAGTTATAGAAGCCCCCCCCCCAAATCAGCATGTTGGTCCCCATCTAACCTACTAGGACTATCCAGGATTCACCTATCTTGGCTGTCACTTTGGCCAACACCCAGCCCTGTTTTCAGTCCTACTATCCAGCCATGTACAGCCCCATTTTACACCAATGTTGGCAGTCCTATGTGACCCCCAACACAGCCACAAATCCTGTCCTTAAATCACCCCATTTGCAGGTCCAAAATTAGCCCAATACATGCCCCAAATGGCAGCCAATTCACCTTCAAATCTCAGTCTAACTTCAGTCCAATTCAACTTCATAACAGTCCCTGAATTTCTGTCCTACACCAGTCATTTGACAGTCCATGTTTAGCCATTATCACCACCACCAAAACACCTTCAAAGCAGCCCCCTAGTCCCATGTGCACCCTTGTTTAACCCCTACATGTAGGCTGTCCTATACACCCCTTAGCAGCCCCTAAACCCAAGCCCCATTCATCCTATTGACAGCCACCAAACCACAAATTGGTAGTCTCCAAAAACCTGTCCTGTACAGAGCAAAAATCAGCCACTTATAGGCCTTGAGAGTGTGAGTGATTGTGGGTTGGTTGTGTGTTGTGAGCCTATAAGAGTAGTGTGTGACTAGGAGTGTAGGTGTGAGCCTTGGATATGTGTGAACTATATAGGAGAACCTATGTGTTTAGATATATGGTTATATATGAGATTACATAAGGGTATATGAGTGATATATGTATATGTGAGCTTGTAGTATATGAGTTACTTTTGTGTGAGAGTGTGAACCTATAAGTAAACCTATAGGTAGAGACTATTGTGATCATGTGTATGTGATTATGGTACCATGAGTGTTGTGTGTAAGTGAGTGTTAGGAAAATATGAGAGTGATATGTGATATTGGTAGGGTAAAGGCAAGGTAAAGGGTAAATAGGTAACATGTGGTCTAAGATGACTTAGATGACTTAGATACTAGGTTTTCTTGGTAGGTAATGTTAATATAGGATATTACCTAGCTATCCTAGGAAGCCTAGGCTAGTGTTCCTAGGTTAGAGTGGTTTTGTGTAAGGTATTGGTATTTACCTTGGTAAGGTAATGTAGGTAATGCATAGAAATAGGGTATTGAGTTTGGAGTCTAAGATAGAGTTAGAACTTGGTTCCCTTGGTTGGTAATGATCAAATATAGCGTTCATAGACTAGTTTTGACGTCGGTTGACCATTTTGACCAAAAGTCAACAAAAGTCAACCGAGAGTCAAACTTAGCCTTTAAGCGACCAGATTTGACCAAAACCCAACCAGTGTTGACCAGTTGACCAAAAGTCAACAGTTGGTCAACATGTGACTTGTTTGACCTAGGGTTGACTCAGTGTTGACTAGAGTTGACCAGAGTTGACTTTTTGACCAAAAGTCAACTGTAAGTCAACCCTTGACCCAGATTGACCTAGTTTGACTTGGATTGATTTCCTGTGACCTTATTTGACCTTGATTGTCCTAGTATGATCTAGTTTAGCTTGGTGTGACTTAGATTTGACTTAGATTTGACCTAGATTCATTTAGAATGCATTGTAATACATCTTATTATCATTTTTGGACTCATAGTGACTTGCACTGTTCTATAGGAGACAGACACCACTCCTCGGACAGTATATTCTCTTCAGACACTCAGGTTATCAGGCGAGTACATTCTCTGACCGTTTCATACTTGTATGGATTTACATTCTTGCTCTAGATTACTGTACTTGATGCTGACACGATTCATTATCACGGATTGGTACTATATGGATCTTCTTCTGAGATATTATCTCCTTGTATTCAATAAGTACATATTGTGATGTGCGTTTCACTTACATATTGTATTTATTGAATACCTTATTATTGTACACTCATTGTGCATATTGTACTCTCAGTATCACATTGAGCCATTGTACAAGCCATTGTACAAGCCATTGTATAAGTCATTGTATAAGTCATTGTATAAGGTAACGTAACTGAATTGGATCCTTGTGTATTGATTGGGGAGGGGGAGTAGAAAATGGTTATGTGATCAATCGTATTGTATAAGACATTGTATATGTCCATTGTACACCCACGTACAAAGGAGTCCCATTTTATTGTATAACCTAACCCGTTTACATAACCATATTGTGCTCTAAAATCACATGTTTCCTTACAGTCTTACTTATCATATTTAGATATTTCCTGGTATCAAATCTCTACTGTTTTTTATATATCTTCTTCTTTCAACGTTTCATGTACTTTACTCTATTGCATGCTTTATATTTCCTAACCCGTTATGAACTGCGTGAGATGTTTTGTGCTCGCTCCCGTCCTGACTGGACCTGTTGAAAATTTTACAGAGGATGAGGAGGAGGCCTGCATAGATACCTACTATGGGACAGCTGTAGATGCCATGTGTGACCCAGATTCCCATCCTGATCCACTAGCTTAGAGATTGAGGCTCCCTAGTCTAGATTTTCCTATTCTGTCTTGAGATCTGTTTGTATATATTATTTTCATATTCAGTAGTAGGACTTGTATTCTGGATGGTTTTGAGATATTATTTTAGACACTTAGACTCTCTTGCTGTGATGTATATTCTTCCATTCCAGTTTTATCTATCTATCTTCCTGTCTTATCTTTCTGCATTTAGATGTGATTGAGACTGTATATTGCTATGTCACCTCCATTCGGAGTGTATATACTGTACAGGTACCTTTATAATATTAGATGATTGACCTAGGACAGCGTTCTACCGCCGATACTGCGGCGTAGGCTGGGCGTTGTTATGTTCTCGTACCCTCATAGTGGGTGCGGGTCGTGACATACTATGCCAATCCCATTATAGCCAAAGTGACCACACGTTAGTGGTTTGTTCTTAAAAGTACATATTTTACATTGTATGGTTAGGTGACCTTTATCCATTTCGGTATGTATACTTTTCTATATGGTTCATGTACTTATGCCTGATCATGGCATGAAACAACACTTTGTCACAGAATAGTTTGTCACACTTTGTCCTTGTTTACTTGTAGGTGTTGTTTACTGCTTCGATGATAAAATACTAGACTGTGTTGTGATTCGGATTATTATTAGGCCGCTTATATTCAGTTTATATGGTGTATTTTTCTGTATCTTGTTACGTTCCTCTGAGGACCTGATGATCTCTTCAGGTATAGACGATCGATAGTATTTCGAGACGTACGATTCCATGCTAGAGTCTTCCTTTGCAGACTATACGACTTTCTCCTCGATGGTGGTCTTATTTAGTTGTTATTCTCTATCTTATGCATTCCAATCTATTTTTACCTTCGTTTGGTAATGGATTTGTCTCCAACCAGCAACTTAATCATTGACATTTTTTACATTTGATTTAATGATACCATTATTCTTTTATTTTCTATGGATGAGATTTAGTGAGCCATGACTATCTATATACTGCATATACATCTTACATATATTTATTATATGGCTGGCTTGTACGTTCCTAGTCCTATGTGTTGACACAAAGTCACAGTCAACCAAATATTGACAATATTGACTAAATAATATCTGTAATAATTTAATACGACACACGACGTCTGCATTAAGCTCAAGACAGAAGACAGCTCAGCTTCCGTGTCTCAGTTGATTCGAGTCTGTATTTTACACTTTCTTTGAGTCTAGACTAATGTAATCTGAGTCATGCTGAGCTCTTGAAACTTAGACTATAGCCTACCCAAAAATCCTAAAGCTCCACCAAACCAGAAATTCCCAAATGGTCCCCTTTGAACCACTCTGTGCTCTGGAGATAGAGTTCGGGCCGAACTCTGCCTCCACACAGAGTTCGGGCCGAACTCTGTCCCCTAGAAATCAGGAACCCTAATTTTAGGGTTAGCTAGTTGCTAGTTGTCCAACGGCCAAATATTTGAATTTTCCTACCCGAATTCTGGCCGAATTCTGCCTATAAAAACACTATAAATAGGGCATGAATTCTCTCATTCCAATCCATCCAATCTTCTCTTCTCTTCTCTCTTGTAGCTGAAATAAGCCATACCCTTTCCATCTACTAGCCACAAGCCTCCTAAGTCTCGAGTGCTCAGCATCTCTCAGTTAGGATTCTTGTACAAGAGTCGAAGAAGTCGCTTGGACAATTCCAAGCAAATCGCCACTGCGATCCTCTGTTAGAAGTTGACGTGCTCTTCTGAAGTAAAGGCACGGTTGTAAACTACTATTTCACAAATAGTGGATTTGAATCCTGAGCTAGAGTTCTCAGGCCTGGACTAGTCCTCCACGAGGGAAACCAGGTTAAAATTGCTGTGTTTGTGTATGCTCTTTTGATCTCTTTTTATTTTCCGCACTTTACTCTGATTATTTATTATTGGTGAAAGAGTTATTTTAATTGGTCATTTTTCTATATATACTCTATTCACCCCCCTCTAGAGTTGCCAAACTGTTCTTCAATTGGTATCAGAGCTCTGTTCTCTTTATAAGGACTAACATCCTAAGAGCTGATCCATGGCAACCACACAATCCTTGATTTCCAATCATGGTGAAGGTCAGTCCACTCATAGGCCTCCCCTATTTGATGGAACTAACTATACATATTGGAAAACAAGGATGAGCTTCTATCTTAAGTCTCTAGACTTTGACCTGTGGACTGTCGTCACTGACGGTTACAAAAAGCCCGTCAGGATAGTTGTCGATGGTGACCTCATTGAGAAACCACACGACAAATATTCTGTCGAGGAGAAGAAATAGGCAAGTCTAGATGCTAGGGCTGTTAATGCTTTATTCTGTGCTATAGACAGGAATGAATTCAACAGGGTCTCCACATGCACCACTGCTCATGAAGTATGGAGACTTCTAGAAGTGACGCATGAGGGAACCACACAAGTCAAGGAATCTAAAATAAGCCGTCTCACTCAAGAATACGAAGCCTTCAAGATGAAGCCAAATGAGACGATCACTCAAATGTTTACAAGATTCCTCGACATCATCAATCCTCTATCCTCGCTTGGTAAGCAGTACTCAAACCACGAGAAGATTCGTAAGTTACTCAGAGGGTTGCCAAAGATTTGGAACCCTAAGGTGACGGCCATCATAGAAGGAAACGATCTCACATCAATGTCAATGGAGACCTTGATGGGTAAGCTCATGACTCACGAGCTTGACCTCAAGGACTTCGAAGAGCCTGCTCCGAAGACCAGGGAGATCGCACTCAAAGCTCATCGACGAAGGGCTGATCACGATGAGACCGAAGACGATAACTCGGATGATGAAGACCAAGCTCTCATGGTTCGCAACTTCAGAAAATTCCTTCGCTTCAATCGAAGGAAGAAGGATTCACAAGAAGATGATGAAGAAGAGCCAACCTGTTACGGTTGCAAGAAGATTGGACATGTCCGAAAAGACTGCCCATTCTTGAAGAAGAGCAACCGCTATGAGAAGCCATACAAAAAGAATTCATCAAAGAAATATGCCAACACAGGAATTTGGCATGAAAGTGAAGCGAGTGACTCCGAGGAAGAAAAAGGCTCTCCTCAAGATACAGCAAATGTGTGCCTAATGGCAACTTCCAACAAGGTATCTAACGAAACTCTAGATGACTTCTCTTTTGATAAACTTGGCGATGCTTTTACTGATTTACTCGATGATCACAAAAAGGTCATTGGTAAATACAAATATGCCAAGGACAAAATCAAAAGTCTGGAAGATGAGATACAAAGAATTTCTTTACTTCTTGATGATGTTAGAAACACGTCACCCACTGATGCCACTAATGAAGTATCCAAGCTTAAAATAAGCTTACATGATGCTGAAGCACGTATTGAGCAACAAGCTCAAGAAATCACTACTCTCAACACGTTGCTTGCTGAAGAAAAGAGTAGACACAAAATCTCCATGACTAAAATATATGGCTTGAATATTAAGGTTGATGAATTGCAAGCTGCTTCTAAGAGATTAGAAACCAAATTGGGTAAACAGGTGCTTCAACCTCAAACCCAATCACATGGGCACAACACCACTCAGGCTAGTCAACCACGTCATTCTCATGCAGCACATAACCATGCATTTATATATACAAACTTTCACAAACCACGTGCACGTAAGAATAATTCTCATTCAGTACACAATCATCATGTTGCACAAAGACACAATCAACATCACCTCACACATAGAAATCATCATCATGCTATACCATATAGACAAGATCATCATGCCATGCCATATAGACAAAATAATCATGCTATGCCACATAGACAAAACCATCATACCATTTCACAATCACATGCCATGCCATATAGACAATATCAGCAAGTCACACATCATAGACAATATCATCATGCCATGTCATATAGACAAAATCATCATGTTATGCCACATAGACACCATCACCATGCCACTCATTCTATGCATAATCATCATAACCATGCTAACTCTTCACATCATGATCATCCACATCCTGCTGCTTACAGATATTACTCTCATGCTCCTAGTATAAATAAAAATGCTATCTGTACCTACTATGGATCACATGGACACATCTCTCCACAGTGCAGAGTTAGAAGACTGGTAGATAAAGAGATATATGCTTGGTTTCCAAAGACTAACTTTTCAGGACCCTCAAGAACTCGGGTACCAAAGGTCACATCTACTCTTGATGTAGGTGGACCTTCCCTCCTCAACTGAAAGTAAGTGGATTCTCGATAGTGGATGCTCGCGACATATGACGGAAGATGCAAATCTTTTTGCATCACTATCGATGAAGAGAGAAGGATATGTATCCTTCGGTAACAATCTCAAAGGGCACATAATAGGTAATGGTATCATTGGTCATCCTCCTTCTCCTGTAATAAAGGATGTCTGCCTAGTGACCGAGTTAAAGCATAACCTGCTCAGCATTAGTCATCTTGCTGATCATGGATATGATATTAACTTTGGACAAAACAGTTGCTACATCTATGATAGGTCAACAGGAGACATTGCTTTTGAAGGGAAAAGAGAGGACAACATATATATTTTCTATCTTTCTATAAATACTAACAATGCAGGTAGATGTCTATATGCCCACAAAGATGAACGACTACTTTGGCACCAGCGTCTTGGTCATGCCAACATGGATGCTATATCCAGGCTGTCTACCAAGAAGCTAGTGAGAGGATTGCCTGACATCACATTCAAAAAGGATACGGTATGTGCCGAATGTGAACTAAATAAGGCAACTAAATCCTTATTTCACTCCATCAACTCTGTAAGTACTACTAGACCCATGCAACTACTTCATATGGATTTATTTGGTCCTAGTAGAATAGCTAGCCTTGGTGGCAAACTTTATGCATTTGTTATTATTAATGATTTTTCGAGATTTACTTGGGTTTTCTTTCTCGCTAATAAGAGCGATGCTATTTCTGTTTTCAAAGTTTTTGTAAAGAAAGTTCAAAACGAAAAAGGCTACATGATTACTCGAATCCGAAGTGATCATGGAGACGAATTCGTAAATTATGATTTTGAAAATTTTTGTAATGCAAATGGTTTTGATCATGAATTTTCTTGTCCTAGAACTCCTCAACAAAATGGTGTTGTGGAGCGGAAGAATAGAACTCTCAGCGATATGGCCAGAGTCATGTTGAATAAATTTTCACTTCCGAAATACTTTTGGGCAGAAGCTGTCAGTACAGCATACCACATTTTGAATAGGGTGCTGATTCGTCCCATTACGAAGAAAACACCCTATGAGCTTTGGTTTGGGAGAACCCCCAATGTTTCTTATTTTAAAGTTTTTGGTTGTAGATGTTTTATCCTTAACACCAAAGACAACTTAGGCAAATTTGATGCCAAAGCTGACGATGGTATCTTTCTTGGTTATGCCGCCAAGAGTAAGGGATATAGAGTTTTTAATAAACGCTTACTTATTGTGGAAGAGTCAACAAATATGATTTTTGATGAAGATAACAGTGTAGTAAGTACTCTTGATGATGACGTTGAGCCATCAACTTCTACTCCAATGAATACTTCAACCGAAACTGATTCTCTGGAGGGTTTGCCTAAGAAATTCTCTTTCAAACCTTCTCATCCAAAAAATTTAGTAATAGGAGAAGTTTCACGTGGAGTAACTACTAGATCATCACTAAGAGACTCCGTTGCTAGCACTGCCTTCATTTCATAAGTAGAGCCTAAAAACATTTCTGAAGCCTTTAATGATGAATTTTGGATTTCTGCTATGCAAGAAGAACTCAACCAATTCGAGAGAAGCCAAGTATGGGAACTCGTTCCTAAACCGGTTAATCATTCGATAATTGGTACTAAATGGGTTTTTAGAAATAAAGTAAATGAAGATGGTTCAGTCACACGTAACAAAGCTCGTCTAGTAGCTCAAGGATACAACCAAGAGGAAGGTATCGACTACGATGAGACGTATGCTCCTGTTGCTAGACTAGAATCCATTCGGATGCTTTGTGCTTTTGCTAATTTTCAAAACTTTAAATTATTTCAAATGGATGTGAAAAGTGCTTTCTTGAATGGTTTTATTAAGGAGGAAGTTTATGTGAAACAACCTCCTGGCTTTGAAAATCACAAATTTCCCGACCACGTGTTCAAGCTAAAGAAAGTGCTTTATGGCCTCAAACAAGCCCCCAGAGCTTGGTATGAAAGGCTAAGTAGCTTCTTACTTGAGAATGGTTTTTCAAAAGGGAAAATTGACACTACACTGTTTATAAAATCTTTTAAAGACACTATTCTGTTGATTCAAATCTATGTTGATGATATCATTTTTGGGTCTACTGATGAAACCCTCTGTCAAGAATTTGCCAAGTGTATGCAGACGGAATTTGAGATGAGCATGATGGAAGAGCTCAACTACTTTCTTGGCCTGCAAGTGAAACAAATGGCTAATGGAACTTTCATCTGTCAATCGAAGTATACCAAGGACATGCTGAAGAAGTTCGATCTTGACAACGTCAAACCAATCAGCACTCCAATGGCTACTTCAACCAAACTCGAACTAGATGAGAGCGGCAAACCTGTTGATCAACGTAAGTATCGAGGTATGATAGGCAGCTTACTTTATTTAACTGCTAGTCGTCCCGATATCATGTTTAGTGTTTGCCTATGTGCTAGATATCAAGCTAATCCTAAGGAATCACACATGACCGCGGTTAAGCGTATCTTTCGATACCTTAAAGGTACGGTTACAGTAGGCCTATGGTATCCCAAGTCCACATCATTTGACCTTATTGGTTACTCTGATGCTGACTTCGCTGGATGCAAGGTCGACCGTAAAAGTACGAGCGGCACGTGTCATTTATTAGGAAAGGCTTTAGTCTCCTGGTTTAGCAAGAAGCAGAACTCTGTCGCACTATCCACAACAGAAGCTGAATACATAGCAGCTGGACGTTGTTGTGCACAAATTCTGTGGATGAAGCAAACCCTTGAAGACTATAAGTTATCTTTCATGCATATTCCTATATTCTGTGACAACACTAGTGCTATTAATTTGACTAAGAACCCTGTCTGTCACTCACGCACTAAACACATTGAGATCAGACACCACTTTTTGCGTGATCATCAGCAAAATGGCACGATTAACTTAGAGTTTATTGACACTGATCATCAGCTAGCAGATTTCTTTACTAAGCCATTATCCGAAGAGCGCTTCAATTTCCTTTGTCGTGAACTCAGAATTTTGGATGAAGCAGTTATAAGTTGAGACTCACCTGCGTAAATATCGAGTATATTTTGATTCTTTTACGACAAATTTGGTATAGGTACAAGCCGAAAGGGTCCTTCTGACAACAAGGCGTAAAAGCCTAAGCGACACGGTGCATTAGTCCTCAGGACTACCGCTAGCTGGGATCCGGCCCCTGCAGCTAACCCATGGCAAATTTGAAATATTGAATTACAATATATTTCCTTGTTTGTTATATGGTTTGTTTCGATTTAATATTGCCTAATTGATTTTTCTAAAGTTCATTCTGACTTTTGTGTACCTCTCTATGTACTTCAATGCATTCATCATACTTTTATCCTCTCTACCTTTTTTTTTCAACACTTAACCATTTTTTCATCTCTTCAGCCTGTTTTAAGTTCTGGACCACTAATCCAGAACTCGGGCCGAACTCTGCCCCTAACAGAGTTCGGGCCGAGTTGGGTCCCTATTGGTCTAGCGTCGAGATCAGCCTCTGCCGTTGGATCAGTTTAGATCATACGGTCAGAATTTCTTCCGACCAACGAAAACCCTCTCTTATATTTCGGATTTTCATCTCTCTCCTTCACTATTACCTCCTTCCTCACCTCTCCAAACTCTTTCCTTCAAACCCTAACCCTAGTTTTTGATCTAGAAGGCTCTATTTCTCCTCAAAATCAAAGAAAAGGGGTTTATCATCATTCTCTTCCACTGTTTGTTGTTGATTTCAGGTATATCCCCTTCTTTCTCTCCATTTCAAGTTCTCTATTTTCTTGAAAATGGCTCCTCGCTTGCCCAATCGTGGGAAAAGGACTCGAACTGAGGGAGCTTCCTCTTCGAATCCTTCTCCTCCAATTGAGCAAGTAGTTGAACAACAACCCATTCATCCGTTGCTCAACCCGCCTTGTCCCCATGATCCGAATACATATGACGAGTGATTATTTGTGTCGCTAGACGCGTCTAATGCATGGTTTAGCGACTTTCGGACTCGTCCGGTGTTCGGGGGACATCCGATAAATTTTACAATCTTTTCTCAATATGAATCATTGTTTCGTGATCTATGTTTGGATGCGTTAGTTGCCTCAAACTTTGTCATTTACCGTAGCGCCATCCAAATGTTTTATTGCAATTTAACTTTCGATGCAACCCACATCTTTTCCCGGGTTGCCGGTATTGACATTGCTTTCAATGATTCTGAGTTGGGGGATTTTCTTGATCTTTTTAATCTCGATGCTTGGGATAAACTTGTGGAAGCTCGTCAATTTCAATTTGTTGGCGATACTTCTCTTGAAGGTTTCAAGGAGGAATTATGTGCTCCTAACATAAGTCCTCGCAAACTTATGGCCAAGCACCTCAACCCATATTTCTATGAACTTCATCGAATCATTTTTAACACTATCTTGCCAAAAGCTGGCTCCACTGATGAAGTTACCTACTTTGAGATATCTGCTTTGTATCACCTTTATTATCGTATCCCCTTCAATCTTTCTAGGACAATGATGGACTGGATGATAAATTGTAGGAAGAAACCAAGAGCATTGGTTTATCCTTTATATCTTCCTATGGTTTTTCGTGCGTTCATTATTCCTATTCATGACTGTCAGTTCTTGCCTGCTCCTGCTTTCCTGTCCAAGGCACGACGTACTCAGGCAGTCGTAGCCTCTCCTGAGGCTTCTGAGCATTCTGATGATGAGGAGCCTGACGTCCCTCCACTCGGTCAGGATGCACCACTTCCACCTGCCACTCTTGAGTCTCTTCAGACTATGCTCCGGGATCGTTTTACTCTTGAGGACGATCGCTGGACACAGCTGGACTATCGTACTACTCTGCAGATGAGTGCCCTCGGAAACTCTCTGCATGATATACGGTATTCCCTGTCTCATCATCTGCATATTCCCATAGAGCGGGATCCTGAGCGCGCGGGCCATCGCATTGATGATCCATGGGTCATGCGTTACATGGATCCGGATGCTGCATTTCTGGACCCCCGTCGCTCCTTCCCCGGTCCTTCAGATGCTCCAGGACCTTCTCGTGCTCCGTGATGGAGATTGGCTCGATCTGCTGCTGCTACTGATGATGATCTTAGTTGATGCTTTTTTATTTCAGTTATTTAGTTTATTATGGATTTATGTCCTTGGTTTTATGTACTCAAACTCTGGTTGTGTGTTTGACACTTGGTTTTGTGGATGACATTTTATGCTCATTATCATAGTTTTACTTTATGCTAGTGACTCATTTTGTTTAGTCATACACTGTTTCTTCTCTACTTGGTGTGGTTGCATCACTCTTCATTGTCTATACTGCAGTTTATATGATCTTTCATTCATATGCAGTCTATATTGCTAACTGCCAAAAGGGGGAGAACTATGTATATTCTGGCTAGATATATTTAGTATCATATCTTTCGCCTTCGTATATCTGTGCTTGTTTGTGCTTTTGGAGATATTATACAGGTTCAATGCATTCTTTACGGGGGAGCTATCTCTTCTAGCTCAGCGTCGTTCACTGATCACGGGGGAGCTCTTATTTCTAGCTCGGCATCGATTATGGGGGAGCTATATTGCTATGATCAAATGTGTCCAGGTATGAATGTTGAATATACATATATTATTTTGTCAATTATCAATATGGGGGAGATTGTTGACACAAAGTCACAGTCAACCAAATATTGACAATATTGACTAAATAATATCTGTAATAATTCAATACGACACACGACGTCTGCATTAAGCTCAAGACAGAAGACAGCTCAGCTTCCGTGTCTCAGTTGATTCGAGTCTGTATTTTATACTTTCTTTGAGTCTAGACTAATGTAATCTGAGTCATGCTGAGCTCTTGAAACTTAGACTATAGCCTACCCAAAAATCCCAAAGCTCCACCAAACCAGAAATTCCCAAATGGTCCCCTTTGAACCACTCTGTGCTCTGGAGACAGAGTTCGGGCCGAACTCTGCCTCCACACAGAGTTCGGGCCGAGCTCTGTCCCCTAGAAATCAGGAACCCTAATTTTAGGGTTAGCTGGTTGCTAGTTGTCCAACGGCCAAATATTTGAATTTTTCTACCCGAATTCTGGCCGAATTCTGCCTATAAAAACACTATAAACAGGACATGAATTCTCTCATTCCAATCCATCCAATCTTCTCTTCTCTTCTCTCTTGTAGCTGAAATAAGCCATACCCTTTCCATCTACTAGCCACAAGCCTCCTAAGTCTCGAGTGCTCAGCATCTCTCAGTTAGGATTCTTGTGCAAGAGTCGAAGAAGTCGCTTGGACAATTCCAAGCAAATCGCCACTGCGATCCTCTGTTAGAAGTTGACGTGCTCTTCTGAAGTAAAGGCACGGTTGTAAACTACTATTTCACAAATAGTGGATTTGAATCCTGAGCTAGAGTTCTCAGGCCTGGACTAGTCCTCCACGAGGGAAACCAGGTTAAAATCGCTGTGTTTGCGTATGCTCTTTTGATCTCCTTTTATTTTCCGCACTTTACTCTGATTATTTATTATTGGTGAAAGAGTTATTTTAATTGGTCATTTTTCTATATATACTCTATTCACCCCCCTCTAGAGTTGCCAAACTGTTCTTCACTATATATATTACACTACATAAATATTATAGAATAGCAACTGACTGTAGTGACGGAACGAGAATCGTCGTTGAGGTAACGAAGAATAGACGATCGACCAGTGACAGTAATTAAAATATGAAACACGCATCCATATTTTTCTAGCTATTCTGTCGCTAAGGCATCAGAATTTAGGTACGATAAAATAGCGACAGACTTTTTATGTCGCTACAAATTATAAAATTAGCCGCTCAGGGCTCTTTCCTCATTTCAATTTTTATCCCAAAATAAACTTTTCCACTCCTCCCTTACCCCGACCCCAACCCACCTCCATCATTGGCCTCTACATACCTTCTTCACCGGCCTCGACCCCCTCCTCTCCGATCTCGAGCAGCGGTAGCCACCTCTTCTCACCCTCTCCTTTTGTCAAGCGTCGAACGGAGGCACCCTTTCCTCGTCCTCTACGCCTATAGAGCGGCGGCAGCACACGACAGCCCGGGCGGAGCCCCTCAACTTTGACCTTCTCCTTCTCTCTTGCCTCCCATCCCATCACCTCCTCTCTATTCTCAATTGGCGATGGCACACGACAGCCAGGCAGAGCCCTCTCCTCTTTGACGCCTCACCTCTTTCTTCTCTCGACCAGGCAGAGCCCCCATTCCCCCTGATCACAGGTATAATCTCCCCTCCTCCTCTCCAACCCCAATTTATTCTACGTGTGTTCTTAATTTGTTATAAAATTTAGAAATATTTTATGGTTTCATTAAATCTATAAAATTTTAGAACTATTTTTATGATTAGAACAGTCTCACAATTTCTTTTAGACTATTTTTTGTAGTCTATTATCCTTGGTAAAATTGAATATAAATATTTGAAGTTCTAGGTATAATGCGTAAAATACAGCTAAAATTATTCAAGGAATCAACTCTCATTGGAAAAGTTTGAAAAACTATAATATCATTCATGGGCTGTAAGCAAAACTAAAACAAGAAACACATATAATATTAGAGATCTAGCATACTAGGAGGATGAGGTAGTCATGCCTTAACCAACATATATGAGTTTGGCCGGTATTGACGATATGGAGGTTGATGTTACTATAGAGAATAATATAGTTGATGAAGAGCTTGACATAGAATATTTACCTCGAGGAGTCTAAAATGGACGTATCGGATAAGGAAGAAGAATTGGAAGATAAAGGTGAAGGTGAAAGTGATAGTGAAAATGAAGAAGTAGAAGATGAAGATAATTCAGAAGATGAAGATGAAGATGAATTAGAAGATGAAGAAGATTAGTACGTATAATTTACTTTATCAAGCTATTATCATTAGTATCATGACATGTCGGTAGTATTTTTTTATCACATCACATCATTACTTTCTGAGTATCATCACAACATTTTTTTATTTCTGTTAGATTTACATTGATTATTTGTATCATCGCACCATTTTTTATTTCTTTTCTGATTTGCATATGGGCACTACCAAATATGTCAAATTAGCAACGAAATTAGCAACGCCAGTTAAAAATGTCGCTATATTTTGTGTATTTAGCGACGTATGTAAATAACGTCGCTGAACATCACTATCAGCGACGTTTAGCGACTATTAGCGACTATAATTATAGTTGGAAAGAACAAGTCGCTATGTAGTCATAAAATGTCGCTAATGTATTTTATTCAGCGAAGTTTTGGCGACATTTAATCATGTCCGCCGCTATCCTATTACTGAACAGGCGACGTCTAGCGACGTCTCACTTAGACGTCGCTAAAAACTTTCATTTAGGGTTCTGGGAACCCGATCGATTTCATTTTATTTTCTAAATTTCAATCTCCCGCCGAGCGCTCTCGTTTCTCTCCCCCTCTCCCTCTCGTCTCTGGCGACCTCTCCACCCGACGATCTCCTTCCCTCCAGCGACCCCTAACCGACCCCGACGAGCTCTCCGGCGACCGCTACCCGACGAGCTCTCGTTTCCCTCCGGCCCCTTCCCCCTCGTACCCTGCCCCAGCGACCCCCCTCGCCCCCTGGTGACCTCGTCGTCGCTCCTCCACCGTCGACCCCCTCGTCCCCTGCTCCACTCCGGTGACCCCTACCCGACTCCGTCCAGGAATACCTAACCCTAACCCTATCTCCCACTGACACGACACAGATACATTGACACACTCACTGACACGACACCGACACACTCACTGACACGACATTGACATACTGACACACGACACACAGACACTATGTATACTCATTGAAAAAAACTCTTATACATATGTATACATGTATACATGAAACTCTTATACATATGTATACAATATATACATATGTATATACTCATTGATGGTTCCTTTATATACATATGTATACAATCTCGGGAAAAACTGAACTAAACACACATAGGTATACTCATTGAAGAAAACTGAGATTTCACAATGGAACTTGGATTTTGATAAATGAAACGAGATGATGGTTCCTTTAATTAGCTTGCTTATGTTACAATTATATTCTCCGTGAATATCGATTTTACCAGATGGCACCCATGACCCGAGCAGCGACACGTCGTTTAAGGGAAATACAGATTGCTGAGGTGGCTCCTCCTACTGTTAAGGAGGAAGTGGCACCGGTAGCTAGTGAGACCGGGAGTTCCATTAATCCAGCACCTGCAGTGGAATGGCGCTTTCCCGCCGTCAATCCCACTTATCAGAAGATGTTGCGTGATGGTATTATTGAGCGTATGCGTGAGCTGCGTGGTCATCATTAGTGTAGTTTTATGGATGTATTTTGTGTTGGACTATTAGTACTTATTACCAGCTGTACATGTTTTATGGAGATGAGTTTATGGACTTAATTATGGACTTATTACCAGCTGTACTTGTTTTATGGAGATTAATTATGGACTTATTACCACTTATTTTATGGAGATTAATTAGGCTAAGTCTTCTGTGTGGTCAATTCTGATACACTATGGTTATATGGTCATGTCATGTGATACACTATTACCACTTGTTGTATCATGATTACTTGGGATTCTATTTCAATAATTTTTCTCTCGTAAATCATACACAGAAGCGAAAAGCACACCTTATACTACATTGGCATCCTATAAGACACATTTGTATCCTAATAGTATATAAGGAGTATCCTAGTACCTACAGTATATTGAGTATCCTAGAAGTGTAGGTATGATTGGTATATCGTATTACATAGAGTGTATAGAGTGAGTATCCTAATACTATATAAAATATTTTAGAAGTAAAGTGTCCGTGTCAGTCCGAAGTAAGGTGTCCATGCCAGCCCTTCTCTGAAAAAGTAAGTCTACTATCGATATCGCCAATACCAATACTCATAGGAATAGTCCGATACCGATTCCCATACCTATATGTTGTTGCTCAAGCAGTTTATAGCTACAAATGCGTAAGTACAACATAAAAATCTCATCTGTTAAATATGTTACCTAAGAGCATCATTAGTAAGGGCAATTCATTACTACAGTGTATAGAGCATCCTAGAAGTGTAGGTGTGATTGGTATATCATATTAGATAGAGTGTATAGAGTATCCTTTCGGTCTATAAGAGTTACTTCACTCATTTTGTCAAGACAAGTAAACTTTTTAAATGTTGACGGTATATATACCGTCAACATTTGGTTTTGCCTTGTAGCTACAGGCAGTTGCCTGCATTTTGCCTTATAACTTGGCCTTTGGCCTGTGCTTGAGCAGTGTGGACTTCCAGGTTAGGGTGTTAGTTCATGATTAGCATTGTTTAGATATTAGTTTCAGTTAAAGGGTTAGTTTAGATTAGGATATTAGAAGGAATATGAGAGTTAGTAGATATTAAAGTAGGATATTAATTTATTAGTTAGGATAGATAGTTTGAGTTAGGATACTGCTCAAGCACATGCCAAAGGGTCGATATTGGATATTAATTTAAAAAGTTTTACCTTTCTTGACAAACTGGGTGAAGTAACTCTTGTAGACCCAAAGGGTCGATATTGGACAGTTGGGATGAGTATTAGAATTGGTATCGGATTAGTATCGACCGTATCGGATCAGTATCGACCGTATGTACTTAGTGTCGTGTACTCCTACAAGTATAATTATACCTCGACCGTAGGTACTTAGTATCGATCATATCGGATTAGTATCGGTCTATCGGATACGACACTTTGACACAAGACAGTTGTTTTAGTCCTAACACAGTTGTTTTTGTTTCTTCCTTCAAATTCTTTGTTTGTAATATGTGGAATGAATGAACAGTTTATGTTGCGCACTGTCACGACACGCACCCGGATATACGGGTATGAATACGTGGGCCACGCCCAGCCTATACCGCAGTATCGGCGGTAGAGCGCTGTCAAGTACCCTATACTAACTACAACATCTAAAGATCCATAACTAGAAATGTACTCATGTCACATCACGAAAACTAAGGAAGATAAGACAAGAAATAATAACAATATTACTATAACAACTAGAATCTACAATGATCATATGAGACAAGAATAAAACAGAGGAAAACAATAACAAAACTAATAACTACCAGACCTAGAACTCCTGAGAGACACTCACGGTGAAGAATAGTGAGATCCACTTCAGCTAGCAACATCATGAAGTCCAATAATGGCATAACAACTCCTAAAATTTTGTCAACATATCCAGTCAGGATGGAACGAGCATAAATCTCAAATAACAGTTCTAATTAGACGATATTGAAAATGTAGCAGTAAATAGAGAGAATATACAAGAAATCATGAAATGTACACGTGAGTATCATGGCAAGGTAAGCTGTAAATCTAGAGCTAGAACAAGGCAAGTAAAATTGATCATGGCATGTACAAGAATCAAGAATCATCTATCTAGGTGTGTGAGTACTAGCTACAACATGTGGCCAGCTTGGGACATTGTACAATAGTAACAGGCCTGGCTAACCATAGGTGGGGTGTATGATCAACACTCACAATCAATCAATAGGTGCACTAGGGGCGCACAATAGGCTTTGACCCCATATCTACACTAATACTCCCCGTCCCCCGACTAGTATAGTGGATCCAACCATGACACATCATGATGTGCGATTCTCTGAGAGGGTAGCTAGCCTTCGCAGGAATCGTGTCTATACAATGCACAAGGAACAAGAAGACTTGCACAAGATATACCAAGGAAAGTGAGGAATAACATCTCATGACGGGATCCAGAGAAATACCAATTCGTGTGAACAATGTGTCAAGATAACAAGGATATCTATACTAAATACAAAAAACATAGACGATATCATAAAACAGAAATATTATCAGAGAATGTACTCGCCTGAGATCTGGTGGAATATGTCAACTGTGTAATCTGGCTCAGAGTGAAATCACAGACCTAAAGATGAGATATATATAAGCTAATTAGGGTTCAACAGTATTAAGCATGATTATATAGGTCAATCTCAGTCCACTAAGTCAAACTAGGTCACAGGAAGTTAAACCAAGTCAAACTAGGTCAATCTAAGTCAAGGGTTGACTTACAGTTGACTTTTGGTCAACTGGTCAACTCTGGTCAATCCTAGGTCAACTCTAGGTCAAACTTGACTAACGTCGACTAACAGTTGACTTTGGGTCAACTGGTCAACTCTGGTCCAGTTCTAGTCAATTTTAGGCTACGGTTGACTTCCGGTTGACTTTTGGTCAAAATAGTCAACTGTGGTCAACCAAAGTTAAAACTAGTCTAACCTAGGTCAAATGTTGACTCTACTTCGACGTTCAGTCAAAGTAGTCAACCATGGTCAACAGGGTCAAAGCTAGTCTCTATAATCATCCACATAGACAATTGGTCAATTTTGGTGATATAAAATCACTGAAATCGACGGATCTCAAAATACCACAAAAAGAGAAAGATTATAATAATAGGGTAAAAACCTACAGATGTCGTCGGATGGTGAAACAACCATTACCAACGTGTCCAGAATGGTCGAAATAGCTAGAATAGCCTGCCCATAAGTCCAATTTGGACACAGGGGCAAAAGGTAATTTTGGATCAAATGGTGTCCGTGTCGGACCCACTTGTAGGAACCCTAGAGGGGGTGAATAGGGTCAAGCTAACTAATCAAGCACTTAGCACAAGCTAATGGACAATTTAAAATAATAAGTGCAAGAGAAGAAGAAATAACAATACCGACACACGATGTATCCTGGTATCCTCCCAAGAGGCACTCCAGTCCCGGAACTCTCTCCGACTTTAATCCACTATTTGAGTAAATAGTTACACACGAGTTTGGATCCGAAGAACTCGCCAACTTCAACACGAGTTTGGATCCGACGAACTCGCCAACTTCAACCGAGAGTTTGGATACGAAGACTCTCCAACTTCAACCTTTCACAATAGGTTTTGATCTCCTTACAATAGGATGAAGATCTTTCTTTTCAACTCAATAACTCTAACACAATTTGTGGATGAAAAATGAAAGCTTTGTAGAGTTGTTTGTGGATAGGCTTTGGTGGTTTAGAAATTTTTAGGCTCAAAGCATCAACCTTGAATGAAGGATTCAAGGTTATTTATAACCAAAGCATTGAAAAGAGCCAAAGGCAACTTTTCAGTCACGAACCGGCATACCGCCGGTATGATCCGGTATACCGGCGGTATACCGGTCTGGGATTGCAACGGCTAGAAATATAGCCGTTAGGATCATTAATGGCTGGAAATCCGACCGTTGGAATTTTAACGTTTCGGAAGCGGTATACCGTCGGTATGGACCGGTATGCCGTCGGTATGCCGGTTTTGTAAACAGAAACTTTCTGTGAACAAAAACCGGTATACCGTCGGTATACACCGGTATACCGTCGGTATGTCGTTTTCCACCAAAAATGATCCTGGGCTTATTTCAGCCCTAGCTTTCGATTTTGCCATCCATTTCTTGTGTTTACAATAATTCCTAAGACTCATTATAGACTCCAGATAAACTTAGGCAGGTGCAGGCTTCTTCAGAGTCTTGAAATGAAGATGGCATGGCTTGGCTTCTTCCTTTGATAGGTGCTGGCTTTTTCCCTTGGCGGCAGCAGTCCAAAGATATCCAGTTTGTGAAAACTGAATACCTTTCGGGGACTTCGCCCCGAACCCCCGACGAGGGGCGCTGCCCCCTCGACCCCCGTCCGCTGACCGGGCAGCGGAACCCCCGAGTGCGTGGCTCCGGAGATGTCGTCGGGTGGTTCAGAGAAATCTTGTGGGATCCGTCGTCTTTGGCCCACCATGATTTTTTCATTGCATTGCATATGTCCATATTGATCTTGCTAATTGCTTTTCTGTAAATACATGTTAGACGAACAAAGCAATATACATGTAGCAAGAATGATAAGATAAAAGCACATTAGGACTATGCGAAGTTTAAGTATCAATGCTATAGTGATATCATAATGATTAAACTTAATTGAATGACCACAATCAAAAACATAGTTTTGATTTTGGCAACCGATTAAATTTAAGATAGAAAAGCTCATATCACTAATATGTAAACCAATAGGCACATATCACCAAAGGTATAAGTATAAGTAGAAATGCTTTTAGCGATAGTATGAAGATTAGTGATAATGAAGTGCTAAACTTAACATTAACCATATTCAAAAATATGATACAATCATTGGGCTAACACCACTTTGCACCAAAAAACGTACCAGAATAAAAGTACACTAAACCTAACAAATTATATGTCCACGAATCCAGAATGACAATACGAACCCAACGGTATATTCAGAATTGAATTTCGTTGACCCGGTCTCAAATTGGTCCGTTGACCAGGATATTGAAATTCCAATTTGTACGAAAAAGCGTGTCGGAACCAATGTCCTCAAAACTCAGCAAATTATATGTCAACGAGTCCAGAATAACGATACGAACTCAACGGTATGTCCAGAATTGGATTCCGATGAGCCGATCTCAAAATGACCCGTTGACCCGGATATTGGTATCCGACTTGCACCGAAATGCGTGCCGAGACCAATGTCCACTATAACCTAGCAAATTATATGTCAACGAGTCCATAATGACGATACAAACTCAACGGTATATTCAAAATTGGATGTCGATGAGCCGACGTCAAAAAGTTCCGTTTACCCAGACTGTGGGGCCCACTTTGCACCGAAATGCGTGCCAGGGCCCATGTCCTCCAAATCTAACAAACTTTATATGGAAACATGCCAGAACGACGCCACGAGTCTACTGGTGGTTTTAGAAATTGAATTCAGAGTCCCGGGTTCAAAAATAGAATTTTACAACTTAGAAATTACGAATTCGGACGGCCAACTTTGGCATCGAATTCAACCAATCATACGTGATCGGGTTATACCAGCTTCGCATAAGAACCAGTAGCACGCTAGACGGAGCTGCGATGGAGAAGATACGAACCGACGAAGTTGGCTCCGCAAAACTGTCCAAAATAACATAATTTAAACGGTCAACTTGGTGGCCGGTTTTGATGTATCAAACGACAAAATTAACGGACAAAGATTGAGAGGTATGAAGGGGTATATACCGAGATTGAGACGGAGCGAAGAAATCGTCGATCCAACGGTCGGATTGTCCAGAAATTTGTGCGAAGTCGCTATCCCAAAACGAGATTTTGACTTCGTTTCCGAGCGCGTGCCGACGGAATCCCGTGCCAAACGCACGAATAGCCCGTTTCACGCGTCATGGACGCTGCTTCCACGCTGTGGTGGCACGCAAGGGGGTTGCCGGACTAGCTCGGGGCTCGCCGGACTGCTTGCCGGCCGGGAAGGTCAGCCATGGCGGTGCGTGGTGTGCGGCCGTCGGCGGACTGAAACAGCTGCTGCTACTACTCGCAGCTGCTGCCATTGGCGCTGCTTGCTGCTGCGGTGGTGCGCCGGCCACGTGGTGGCGCACGGCTGCGCGGCACGGCGGCGGTGGCCTAGCGGAGCATGGCAGCGGCGAGCGGCACGGTGGTGGTAATAGTGTGGGGGTGGTGGAGATGGTGGTGGTGTTGAATAATGGTGATGGTGTGGGTGATAACAATAAAGAAGAAGAAGAAGAAAATGAAGAAGGAGAAGAAAAATAATGATGAAGAAGAAGAAAAAGAAGGAAGGAATGGGGCCATGCTGTCGGCAGGATTGGGGAGTGGGTGTGCGTGTACTCAGGAGAGAGGGAGAGGGTGTGGAGAATTAATAAAGAAAGAGAGAAAAAGAGTTTTGTTTGTGTGTGTGTGAGTAAATTGAGGAAGGAGAGAGAGAGAGAGATAGATATGAAAGTTAGGGCCGGCCACAATTCCTAGGCATGGGTGTGTGGGTTTCATGTAGGAATGGAGGGCTAGGATTAAATGGGCGGGGAATCAAGGGTGGAAATTAAATAGGGGATTGGATTTATTTTAGGGATTTAAATCAATGGAATATACACTAAATATTTGAAGTGGAAAAGCTAAGTATTTAATATTTTCCAAGGGCAAGGAGAGTGAGGGTGTCATGAGAGAGGGTAACATGAAGCTTGGACTGCGTTCGGTTGAGCCTAGTCTGGTCAAAATCGGACATGGTGCAATAATTGAATTTAAATAGGTATTTATGATCATGGATTAATAAGTAGCATGTGGGAGCTCAAATAAATGGGACACAAGTATCATGCGGGTAGTTGGCTTCGTGTGGGCCATGTTCATATTTTGGGTCGACTAGGTTGGGTCAATGTCGGGTCCCGAAATTAAATTGGAAGTCAGGCCACAAATTACGGTGGATAATTAATTGGCCTAAATTGACCCAAAAGTTGTGCGAAGCAAATAAAGCACAAGATGGTATGTCTGAGTGGGACACGAAGGTCATGGGTGAAGAACGTCTCGAGTAGATCATTCATGAGAAGTTGGTTCTGAGAAAACAACTGGTCTTGTGCTCCCAAAATAAAAGTTACGGCAACGTACAAACGATGATCAAAGATAAAAGTAGAAAATCAATTAATAATTATTTAATCGATCAAATGGTCTAAATTGACCCAAAGTTGCGCGATGCAAAAAGAGCACAAGGGAACGAGTTCGAGTGGGACACGATATATCAACGTGAAGATAAACTCGTCTACTACAAACTTCAAGAAGAAAGTTTCCATAGACTGGCATCCCTGATGCTCTAGAAATCCAAGTCACGGTAAAGGGCATTTAATCAAATAATAATCAAATAATAATATCTATTGCAAATAATTGATTTATAAAATTAAAAAAAATAATCCCTAAATTCATGGGCTTACATCCTACCCACCTTATGAAAATTTCGTCCTCGAAATTAAAAATCATCTTATAGGTCAAGCTAAAACATACAACTGCAATGGCTACAGTACCCAATCTGCTACCCTTGTGATCATCTATGTTGTTTCTCTTACAGGTATTTTGGTTCAGGTTCGTCAAGCTTCTTCCATAAAAACTATGTCTATTTACCCCTAAGAATCTTCATATCAATAAGAACTTTACGTATATTCTAAAATATAGGTCATCCTCGAGATATTATATATCAGCAATACTTGGCCATCAACCAAAATTCCAATCTCAATAGCAATTTGTTTGTTTCCTTATCCCATCCTAAGTATCTTTATCCTATTAATCACAAGCTCCTTGAAATAATACATTCAAAACCTATTCTTGGCATTGAGCCTTCTCTCTTTTTACTCAAGAACTCCTGAATATAAACCTTCAAATTCAAACTCTTAATTCATTTACCAAATTATCTATTACCCATGTCCATATGTCCATGTTTTGTTCCTGCTATCTTCTGATCTTGCATGTAATATTATCTCCTTCTATTTCATTCCATATATCGATCTATCCTCCAATCATAAGTAAATGGTTTGTAGATAACCAATGATCACTTGGTCATCACAGTCTTACATTGCTCAACCCTCGAACCTAAGCACAAGATTCTAGTCCTAAATCCATAGTCACAAAATATAATATTTATTACTCCATCTTAGATACCTTAAAATCTATACTACCAAACTATCATTCTTAATGGTTTCTAAGTCCACTATAGTCAGTCACTCATATTTGTCCTACAAGCTTACCCAATGAATCCCCAAGAAATATACTCATCACAATCACAACATAATATATTATAGTTACACTGCATAACCTGTTAACAAGGTCTGGCTATCCAATCATCAAAAATAGAAGGTAACAAGGGCCTAAGACTGGGTCTAACAATCCATATCAATATTCAGACAAGGTAAGGGTCAAGCAAGACATGAAAGATTGTCAAAATATTTTCAAGAATAGTACGAGGCCAAACGAGATGCATAGGACGTAGTCGAAGTAAAACTCAAGAACCATATACCTCCGTAATTACGTCACATGAAGTTACTATCGCGCTAGTGTGCATCTGGCTGCGATTAACTTCCTTGTTCCATAATACGACGGATGGATGCAGTGCACAGCTGCCACGCCAGATAATATAGGTTCCTGAACTTAACTTGGCCAAATCCGTGACATATTTCCAAACAATTTTTGCAAAATAAGGAGAAGATGTTAGTCAAAATGCTTAGGGAGTGGTCCAAGTAGAATTCGAGAACATATTTAACCATGATGCTGTATCCGAAGTTATGCCTCGCCAGTATTTCTCTGGATGCAAACTCCCGATTCCGTAATACAAGGATAAATTACTTTTCGAACTTTCCTTGAATCAATCCACGAGGCACTTTCAACTATTACCGGGAAGGACAAGAAGAATTATCCAAGAGGCTAGCGAAGAAGAGTTTAATCAAATCATATGAAAGATGGAACACAAAATAATCCTGTCGAAAAAATCCTAGTTAGGCGGTAGATAGACAGAGTTAACCATGACGGGGAAGAATGATGATAAGAATTTGTTCTTTCTCATCCGGTCATAACGAAGTGATCCGATTTAAGATACAGTCTGGTAACCATACACGTCTTCCTGAAATTATGTTGTCAGAATTTTTGCCACGCCAGTAAGGATAGCTGCAATAAACGATAGAGTCCATAACTAAGGTATACACCCTAAAATTATGTCATCTAGATTCCTTACCACGCCAACCAGTATGGCTGCAAGAAAATCTAAATTCCATAACTATGATAGTATATCCAACATCAGGCTCCATGTCCTGTCGTGCTAGCTAGTATGACTGCGATAAATTCTAAACTCCATAAATAAGGTAGATATTTATCGTTCTCATCATTCTCATCAAATATGTTTATCAGAATATTCTTAACTCAATTCATAAAAACTAATTTTAGATACAAAGTCAAAGTTAACAATGAACGAACATCAAGATTCAAAATTCAACGACAAATCAAGGATAAGTAAATGGAACTAGCGAAAACAGATTTCGATGCAGGGTTTAGGAAAAGTTCTCAGGAGAAGTCCCTAAGGTACTATCTAGGTCAAGATTGAAAGTTTTGGAATATAATCTAAAACAAATCTCAACCTTGATATATGATTGGCAAATCATATTTGATTCTCAACCTAGAGGATATATAAGTTCAACTTATACCTTCCCTCTGGGATCCACAACTCATCCCAAGAAGAATAAGTTTGATACGGACAAATATTTCAAAAATCAGGACGAATAGAAACAATTGGGAAAAGATTTGAAAAGCTTTCGAAATAAGATTCACAGGGGTCATCTCTGGAATCTACCAAGGGTTCCTAATATGTGACTGAGTACCAAAATCCTAAAATATTCTATGACTCGACCTTAATCCTAGGGCAGGCTCGTAGTAGTACAGATAAGCTCAAGTACTACTACGACTTCGCATTAATTGCAAAGACTGACCTGCGTGGGCCACCACAAAAATGTGTCACGACACGCACCCAGATATACGGGTACGAATACATGGGCTACACCCAGCCTACGCCGCAGTATCGGCGGTAGAGCGCTGTCAAGTACCCTATACTAACTACAACATCTAAAGATCCATAACTAGAAATATACTCATGTCACATCACGAAAACTAAGGAAGATAAGACAAGAAATAATAACAATATCACTAGAACAACTAAAATGTACAATGATCATATGAGACAAGAATAAAACATAGAAAAAACAATAACAAAACTAATAACTACCAAACCTAGAACTCCTGAGAGACACTCACGGTGAAGAATAGTGAGATCCACCTCAGCTAGCAACATCATGAAGTCCAATAATGGCATAACAACTCCTAAAATTTTGTTAACATATCCAGTCAGGATGGAACGAGCAAAAATCTCAAATAACAGTTTTAATTAGGCGATATTGAAAATGTAGCAGTAAATAGAGAAAATATACAAGAAATCATGAAATGTACACGTGAGTATCATGGCAAGGTAAGCTATAAATCTAGAGCTAGAACAAGGCAAGTAAAACTAATCATGGCATGTACAAGAATCAAGAATCATCTATCTAGGTGTGTGAGTACTAGCTACAACATGTGGCCGGCTTGGGATATTACACAATAGTAACAGGCCTGGCTAACCATACGTGGGGTGTATGATCAACACTCACAATCAATCAATAGGTGCACCAGGGGCGCACAATAGGCTTTGACCACATATCTACACTAATACTCCCTGTCCCCCGACTAGTATAGTAGATCCAACCATGATATATCATAACGCACGATTCTCTGAGAGGGTAGCTAGCCTTCGCAGGAATTGTGTCTATACAATGCACAAGGAACAAGAAGACTTGCACAAGATACCAAGGAAAGCGAGGAATAACATCTCATGACGGGATCCAGAGAAATACCAATCCGTGTGAACAATGTGTCAAAAGAACAAGGATATCTACACTAAATACAAGAAACATAGACGATATCATAAAACAGAAATATTATCAGAGAATGTAGTCGCCTGAGATCTGGTGGAATATGTAAACTGTGTAATCTGGCTCAGAGTGAAATCACAGACCTAAAGATGAGATTATATAAGCTAATTAGGGTTCAACAGTGTTAGGCATGATTATATAGGTCAATCTCAGTCCACTAAGTCAAACTAGGTCACAGGAAGTTAAACCAAGTCAAACTAGGTCAATCTAAGTCAAGGGTTGACTTACAGTTGACTTTTGGTCAACTGGTAAACTCTGGTCAATCCTAGGTCAACTCTAGGTCAAACTTGACTAACGTCGACTAACAGTTGACTTTGGGTCAATTGGTCAACTCTGGTCCAGTTCTAGTCAATTTTAGGCTATAGTTGACTTCCGGTTGACTTTTGGTCAAAATAGTCAACTGTGGTCAACCAAGGTTAAAACTAGTCTAACCTAGGTCAAATGTTGACTCTACTTCGATGTTCAGTAAAAGTTGTCAACCATGGTCAAACAGGGTCAAAGCTAGTCTCTATAATCATCCACATAGACAATTGGTCAATTTCGGTGATATAAAATCAGTGGAATCGACGGATCTCAAAATAACAAAAAAGAGAAGATTATAATAATAGGGTAAAAACATACAGATGTTGTCGGATGGTGAAACAACCATTACCAACGTGTCCAGAATGGTCGAAATAGCTAGAATAGCCTGCCCATAAGTCCAATTTGGACACAAGGGCAAAAAGATAATTTCGGATCAAATGGTGTCCGTGTCGGACCCACTTTGCACCGAAAAATATGCCAAAAAAAAGTACACTAAACCTAACAAATTATATGTCCACGAATCCAGAATGACGATACGAACCCAATGGTATATTCAGAATTGGATTCCGTTGACCCGATCTCAAATTGGTCGTTGGCCAGGACATTAAAATTTCGATTTGTACGGAAAAGTGTGTCGGAGCCAATGTCCTCAAAACTCAGCAAATTATATGTCAACGAGTCCAAAAAATGATACGAACTCAACGTTATGTCCAGAATGGATTTCGATGAGCCGATCTCAAATGATCCGTTGACCCGGATATTGGTATCCGACTTGCACCGAAATACGTGCCGGACCAATGTCCACTATAACCTAGCAAATTATAGTCAACGAGTCCAGAATGAAGATACGAACTCAACGGTATATCCGAAATGGATTTCGATGAGTCGGGTCAAAAAGTTTGTTTACCCGGACTGTAGGGCCCACTTTGCACCAAAATATGTGCCAGGGCCCAGTCCTCCAAATCTAAACAAACTTTATATGAAAACATGCCAGAACGATGTCACGAGTCAACTGTGTGGTGTCAGAAATTGAATTCGGAGTTCCGGGTTCAAAAATAAAATTTTACAACTTGAAAATTACGAATTCGGACGGTCAACTTTGGCATCGAATTCAACCAATCAAACGTGCTCACAATGAAACGAAACTTGAGGAAAAGGAAGAGGGTTATACCAGCTTCGCATAAGAACCAGTAGCACGCCAGACAGAGATGCGATGGAGGAGATACGAACCGACGAAGTTGGCTCCGCAAAATTGTCCAAAATAACACAATTTAAACGGTCAACTTGGTGGCCGGTTTTGATGTCTCAAATGACAACATTAACGGACGAAAATTGAGAGGGATGAAGGGGTATATACCGAGATTGAGACGGAGTGAAGAAATCATCGATCCAACGGTCGGACTGTCCAGAAAATTTGTACGAAGTCGCTATCCCGAAACAAAATTCTGACTTCGTTTCCGAGCGTGCGCCAACGGGATCCCGTGCCAAACGCACAAATAGCCCGTTTCAAGCGTCATGGACACTGCTTCCACGCCGTGGTGGCACGCAGGGGGGTCGCCGGACTTGCCCCGGGCTCGTCGGACTGCTCGCCGGCCGGGGAGGCCGGCCATGGCGGCGCGTGGTGGTGCGCAGCCGCCGGCGGACTGAAACAGCTGCTGCTGTACTACTCGCAGCTGCTACCATTGGCACTGCTTGCTGCTACAATGGTGCACCGGCCACGTGGTGGCGCACGGCTGTACGGTGCGGCGGCGACGGCCCAGCGGAGCACGGCAGCGGCGAGCAGCGCGGTGGTGGTGATGTGTGGTGGTAGTGGAGATGGTGGTGGTGTTGAATAATGGTGATGGTGGTGGTGATAACAATAAAGAAGAAGAAGAAATTAAAGAAGAAAGAAGAAAAAATAATGATGAAGAAGAAGAAAAAGAAGGAAGGAATGGGGCCATGCTGTCGGCAGGATTGTGGAGGGGGTGTGCGTGTACTCAGAGAGAGAGGGAGAGAGTGTGGGGAATTAATAAAGAGAGAAAAAGAGTTTTGTTTGTGTGTGTGTGAGTAAATTGAGGGAGGGAGAGAGAGAGAGATAGATATAAAAGTTTGGGCCGACCAGAATTCCTAGGCATGGGTGTGTGGGTTGCATGTAGGAATGGAGGGCTAGGATTAAATGGGAGGGGAATCAACGGTGGAAATTAAATAGGGGATTGGATTTATTTTAGGGATTTAAAACAATAGAATATACACTAAATATTTGAAGTGGAAAAGCTAGGTATTTAATATTTTCCAACGGCAAGGAGAGTGAGGGTGTCATGAGAGAGGGTAAC
The DNA here is from genome assembly GCA_029216955.1 of Iris pallida. Lineage (NCBI taxonomy): Eukaryota > Viridiplantae > Streptophyta > Magnoliopsida > Asparagales > Iridaceae > Iris > Iris pallida. The sequence goes on from JANAVB010042888.1 coordinate 54,744, forward strand.
ATGAAGCTTGGACTGGGTTCGATTGAGCCTGGTTGGGTTAAAATCGGACATGGTGCAATAATTGAATTTAAATAGGTGGTTATGATCATGGATAAATAAGTAGCATGTGGGAGCTCAAATAAATGGGACACAAGTATCATGCGAGTAGTAGGCTTCGTGTGGACTATGTCCATATTTTGGGTCGACTAGGTTGGGTCGATGTTGGGTTCCGAAATTAAATTGGAAGTCAGGTCACAAATTAAGATATTAATTGGCCTAAATTGACCCAAAAGTTGTGCAAAGCAAATAAAGCACAAGATGGTGTGTCTGAGTGGGACATAAAGGTCATGGGTGAAGAGCGTCTCGAGTAGATCATTCATGAAGTTGGTTCTGAGAAAACGACTGGTCTTGTGCTCCTAAATTAAAAGCCACGGCAACGTGCAAACAATGATCAAGGATAAAAGTGGAAAATTAATTAATAATTATTTAATCGATTAAATGGTCTAAATTGACCCGAAGTTGCGTAATGCAAAAAGAGCGCAAGGAAATGAGTTCGAGTGGGACACGATATATCAACGTGAAGATAAACTCGTCTACTACAAACTTCAAGAAGAAAGTTTCCAGAGACTGGCATCCCTGATGCTCTAGAAATCCAAGTCACGGTAAAGAACATTTAATCAAATAATAATCAAATATAATATCTATTGCAAATAATTGATTTATAAAATTAAAAAAAATAAGCCCTAAATTCGGGGGCTTACACGCACCCATATCTAGACTGCCTTAACATTCATTCACTGACTGCAATGTGCATGTATCTATCTTACAGAATTATCCTCAATGGATATGGATATGAATTACTACTTATGGAATCGTTTGTGGATGTACAACTGTCATCCTGATGACATGTGCGGTGTGCGGGATGAATTCATAGAGGGTGTACAGCAGTTCTGCAGTTTGCCAAGGCGTTCCCTCAGTACATGGACGGTACCAAAATTAAGTATCCGTGTGTGAGATGTCGCAACTTGAAATATCATCCAGAAGTGGAAGTCACGTATCATTTATACTCGAAGGGTTTCACGTTGAATTACTATCAGTGGAGCGCGTACAGAGAACTTGTGTCTTTAGTAACGGAGTATGAGCCTTATGTGGATATCCACAACAACGTTGCTTACGATGATGGGTTGGTGAACATAATTTTTGACGCGACAGGGCCTAGTTTCGATCCGAACGATCATGATGCACCTGAGGAGGCACCGAACGCCGATGCTGCACAGTTCATGGAGTTGCTGGAGAATGCAAGGACTCCATTATATCTTGGTTATGAGAATCATTTACCGTTGGAGGTGGTTACAAGATTGTTGAGCATCAAGTCCAATTTTAACATGTCGCAAGATTGCTACAACCGTCTTATGGAGTTGCTCATAGAAATATTGCCTGAGGGTGCTAAGTTGCCTAAAGACTTCTACCGGTCTAAGAGGATGGTGAGATCGCTCTGGATAGGATACGAGAAAATGCATGTCGCAACGGGTGCATGTTGTACGACAAAGACGACAAGGATGAAGATGCCTGCAGATTTTGTGGTGCCGATCGCTACAAAGGAAGTGGTAGAGCAAAGTATGTCGGTGCCAAGAAGCCTACCGATTCGATGCACTACTTGCCGTTGACGCCGCGGTTGCAGCGGTGGTTTATGGTGAAGAAAACTGCAGAAACATGAGTTAGCATAAGCAGGAACAGACCGAAGGAGTGTGGATCACCCATCTGATGGAGAAGCATGGAAGCACTTTGATCGAGAGTATCCAAATTTTACTTCTGATCCGCGTAATATCAGATTGGGTCTCTGCTCCGATGATTTTACCCCATTCAGACTTTCGGGATCCCAGTATTCGTATTGGCCTGTGATCGTCACTCCGTACAGTCTACCGCCTTGGATGTGCATGAAGACTCCGTATATGTTCCTCACCGTTATTATCCCAGGTTCGAACAATCCGAAAAGGAATATCGATGTGTATTTACATCCATTGATTGATGAGTTGAATCAGCTGTGGGAAGTAGGTTCCAACACGTACGATGTATCTAGAAAACAAAATTTTCAGATACGGACAGCACTTATGTGGACCATCAATGACTTTTCGGCCTATGATATGTTATATGGATGGAGCACACATGGTCGTCTTTTATGTCCGTATTGCATGGACCGCACGAAGGCTTTCCGTTTGAAACACGGAGGCAAATCGTGCTTCTTCGATTGTCATCGACAATTCCTGCCGAAGGATCATCCGTACCGGAGGAACAGGAATGCTTTTCGTGCTGGCGTTGTGGAGAAGGCTAATCCCCCACCAAGGTGGCCCGGATACACGATATGGGAAGAGGTAAAAGATTTACCAAGAGCTATGAAGAGCCTGCTACGGGCTACAAGTGTGACGGATTTGGTCGCACTCATAACTGGACGAAGAGGAGTATATTCTGGGATCTGCCATATTGGAGCACCAATCTGATTAGACATAACCTTAATGTCATGCATATCGAGAAGAATATGTTTGACAACATAATTAATACTGTAATGGACGTAAAGGGGAAGACGAAAGACAATTCAAAGGCTAGATTGGACTTGAAAGAAATATGTAGACGTCCTGCATTGCATTTGATAGAGGACGGAATAGGAAGTTGAAGCAGCCTAAGGCAATTTTCTCACTGGAGAAGGAGGATAAAGTGAGACTTTTTAGGTGGATTCAAGGTCTAAAATTTCCAGACGGGTATGTTTCTAACTTGAGAAGATGCGTCGACCTCAAGGAGAACAAATTGACAGATATGAAGAGACATGATTGTCACGTATTCATGGAGAGGTTAATTTCGATTGCATTTTGGGAATTCTTACCCCCGGT
>JANAVB010042889.1:0-23819 GCA_029216955.1 Iris pallida
ACTATCTAAACAATAAATTACGCAATTATATAATGTACTTGTCAAAACTCAACCCGAACGAAGGACAAGTATGATATATGATAATACTCAATCATAGTCTAAGCATGATAAGATAACACAGAATCACAAAACTATACTAAATCCAAACTTCAACAACTGATATAAACTACTAAATAATAATATATCAAACAATCTCAAAACAAAGTCGAGATCTCAACTCATAATACAAGTTCAAATGAAAGTCTAATGCAAGTCTACTAAACTAATCTCCCGATCACTCCTGAGTGTCGGGGCCAAAGGTAGCTATACCGTCTCCGGATCCCAAGCAAGTAGGGCAAGTTTGCTCAAGGCAACCATCTGTAATATTTTCAACAGGTCCAGTCAGGACAGGAACGAGCACAATACATCTCACGCAGTTCATATCATGACAAAAAATGTAAGCATGCTATAGAGTAAGATACATGAAACGCTGAAGAATATACATGAAGTAAAAGAGATGACTGTAAGAAAATATCTTCTATAAGTAAAGAACTATCAGTGGCTAGTGATGTAGAGTAAAAGATAGACATGTGAACGGCTTGAATTTGCACATGATTACACTAAAGAGTTTGCACATGATTACACTACTTTGGAATTGTTCACATGACCATTTATACTCTTCCGTACCCCAATCAACACAAAGATCCAGACAAGTTATGTTATTTCATATAATTTCACATGGGGGTCCATAAATGGGTGCACATGAAGTATACATGGGGGCTTTTGAACATAAGAGTACATGAATCACAAGAGTGCACATAAATGATAAAAGCACATGAATACATGATGTACGTGAAAAGCACATGACATGACATATCCCGATGCTCCCGAAGGGGATAACATCTCATAAAAAGATTCATATAGTACCAATCCGTGTTAACGACGTGACAGCATCAAGTAAAGTAATCTAGAACAAGAATATAAATCCTAATAAGTATAAAATGGTCAGAAAATATACTCGCCTGATATTCTGGACAGCTGATATGAAAAGATGGCCAACTGGAGTCACAAAGTCCTAGTTAGAGCAACACAGGTTATAAAAAGTTTAATTTATATGGTAATTGAAATTATATTGCAATCTACATGAGTCTAAGTCAATCTAGGCCAAAGTCAACTCTTGGTCAACTCTGGTCAACAATCTAGTCAAACTAGGACAACTAGTCTAATGTGGTCAAACTAGTTAGGGTTTGGTCAATAATGGTCAAACTAGTCTAGGTTAGTCAATTCTAGGTCTAAACAAGTCTATGGCCTAAACAATCAAGTATACTAGTACCATTGCTATCTAACACATAGACTAAATTAAGGTACATAGCTAAACCACATAGCTAACAAGGCACACAAACTTATTTATATAATATACATTACATATATATTACATATATCCTTACCCATATAGTACCACCCTACCACATACATATAGATATCATATATCAAGTATATACATATCCTCACTATGAACCATAACCTATATCTATATGCTCTCATAATATATATATAGATACTATATAACCCAAAAATATATTTACCTATCTATATAATCCTTCCACAATCTAACATCACCTACTCAAACTCAAGCACTTAGACACTAACCCACTAACACTAGGATACCATATCAACCTTGGTCATATTGGCATCCCAATACCAATACTTTGGTTAGAATCTAATACCTTAACTTGGTAAACATATACCTTATCTTGGTATCTTGATACCATACCTTGGTCATAAGGCAAACTAATCATTTACCTTGAAGGTAAAGGTAATTTATATTTACCTTAAGATACTATATTGGTATCATGAGATACCAAGATACCCTCAATTATCTAATTAACTAACTATTTAATGTACTAATATAACATCTTAACTAATATCTAACATATAACCTATAGAGACTAACTTGCTAATATATTAATATCTAGAACTAATATAACCTATTAACATATCAATATCTAACATACTAGATATCTAACATCAAACTATCTAACAACCTATCAAATATCTAACAAAATACTAACATCTTCTGTATAAATAACACTCATACTAACAAATATAACTTACACTAACATATAACAAACTTTGATATATCTAATCCTCTACTAACCAATATCTAACAAACATACTAGCATATGTAACTTACACTAACATATAACAACTCTAACATATCTAACCCTCTACGAACCAACATCCAACAAACATACTAACATATATTACCTAACAATAATATATATATATATATATATATATATATATATATATATATATATACATATATCTGTATTATATCATACATATAGTCAACAACATATGATATCTACATTCACTTAATATACATACTACATAGGCCCATAGGTTACAGAAAATGCCTATATCGTATAGTCACTCTTCTACTTAAAATCAATACTATACCAATTGGGCCTTCAATAAATTCTAGAATTAAAGTATGTTGTAGCCCTTCGTATTAGCTTTTCGAAACTTCAAACAGATCGCATTTTCGTGTCCGAAAGCTTCCGGAATCGCAAAAACACCGAAACACGTTCGTCTTTCGTACAGCTGAGACTCAAACAGTTCTACAGAAATTTCTAGAATGCATTTGACCTATTAATATATATATTTGGAAATTTAACTTCGATATGGTTCTTTTAAAAAAATTGAAATATTAATCGGAGTTCTAAGCTAAAAGTTATGATATTTCTAAGTTGCTTTGGCTACTTAAAACGTGGATGAATATTATTACGAATTTGGGTTGTTTGGACAAAAGAAACACATCTCACTCTCCACAGCACTCAAGACACACATCAAACCACACTCCCCCCTCCTCTAACACAAGCACACCACTAACAATATATCCATACACATCTAAATATATGAAATATATCTAACATACCTATTATATATATATATATAAACAATCCATTATATAAAGAGACACTAAAATGACAAGTTGAGGTTAAAAATATGACATGTAGACTAAACCACTTAGATCTAACCATGGGTATCCAAATGAAACTCATTCTAACCATCCTAACTAACATCAATCCATCCTCTAACATGTCTAAAACTAAAATTAAAACACAATTAAAACTATTAGACATTAAATCAAACACATGAGGTGTCATAATTTGAGATCTAATAAGTAGGATACAAGACACAATTCTAACTTGCTCTAGAGAGCTCCAAATGGCCTCAAACTTGAATCTAATGTGGGTATATACATGGGGGTAGATCCTATGGATTCAAAACTAACTAATATGCATAGAAAATCAATTTAGAGGGTTGGTTTTACCTATTGGGAGTGGAATTCCAATGATACTCCCAAGGACACGACTCTAACACGAAGATATTCCAAAAAGGACACTCCTTCTTGTACTTTGCTCCAAATCTTTGCTAGCACCCTTCCTTGGTAGTATGAGAAGGTTGGATGAAGTTTTGGTGGAGGGATGTAAGGATTTGGAGATCAAATCAAAGAGGAAAGCTCTCAATTTGGGGAAGAACACTTGTGAAGGAAAATGAAGGCTTGATGGAATAAAATAAAAGGAAGGAAGGCTAACCTACCTATAGTGGCTGCCATTAAATCCCTATTTGGGCCTTGGAAGAAAGTCCAATAAGGCCTCAACTAGTCCTTTTGGTTAATTTTAAGTTAGGTTCAAGTTTGGGATCAAAAGGGTTAAATTTAAGCCTCTAACTTAACCAATCTAACAAGTAGGATTAGTCGAAACTTACTAACTTAATTAGTGAGGTTTGTGGGCCATGACTAACTATTCTTGGGGTCCCGTCTAGAGTCTAAGCTACCCGGGTCACGAACACTAGTCGGAACGAAACGAAACTCAAACCCGACTAAACAAATCCCGTAAATTAACATTAAAATATAAAATTCCCAAAATATTAAAATATAAAAATGACCAAAATCACAATACATCAATTTAAATATTATTAAAATAATCTAAAATTTACTACTTAATTAAAATTCTAAATAATTCAAAAGTCATAAAATAACCAAAATAGCCTTTGCCTAAAAAGTGGTAATTAACTAATCTAATCACATGGATTAGGCCTCCATGGTCATAGTTAGTCTTTAGGCTAAACAGCTCTAAGGTTACACTAGCAAAAGGATAAAATCGTAAAACACTAATTTAATGATATTAAAATAATCAAAATTCACCAATAAATCAATAACATGATTTAAACCTATTATTAAATAATAAATTTTACAGAAGTTTAAAATTATCCTTATTTTAGAAAAGTGGTGGTTACAGGGTCCTCATGACCAAGCTTGGGGCCTTAAACTTGCGATTGACCACATAGACAATACTTTTGACTCCTTATGACATGGTATTTGTCCCACATAATGAAGTCAAAGGCCAAGCATTGGCCGACTTCTTGGCGGCACATCCTGTACCAGAGACATTGAAGCTCTATGAAGATATTTTCGATGAAGTCCTAGAGTCCAATGTCATCTTAGATAACTCAGTTTGGCACATGTTCTTTGACGACGCTTCAAGAACATGACCCAAAGGTGAGATCATCGCAGGGGTCAGAGTCGTTCTTATCACCCCCGATGGCCTGGTCATCCACCGTACATATTCTCTCATGGAGTCGTACACCAATAACGTTGTTGTGTATAATGTTCTCGTCAGCGGACTCCATCTCACTAAACAGTTGGGGTTTGACTGCATCGAGGCCTATGGCGACTCGAAACTGATCATTAACCAGGTTCGAGGACAATACGAGGTCTGTCATGAAGATCTGGTTCCTTACCACCAGGCAACAATCTATATCATTTCCATCTTCACAGGGTTCTTTATAGAATATGTACCTCGACTGCAAAACTTGGAGTCGGAAGCACTTGCTGGCCTTACAACTTCTCTGGCAGCTCCTGTTGGAACCCAAAATACCATTACGGTAATGAGACGAGAGCGAGTTTGCCCAAAGAATAATCCACATATGTGCCTGAGTTACTCAGTATAAACAGACACTAATGTTGACGTTCAGGACTGGCGATTCCCGTTTATAGACTACGGAGTCTACGGAATCCTACCTGAAGACCCGAAGGAAGCTACTTCTGTCAAGAGACGCTCTCTCTGGTTCTTCTACAAAACAGCAACCAACATATTTCATCATCATTCATACGATTGGCTTCTACTATAATATTTATCCAAGATAGAATCACAATATGCACTCCGAAAGGCACACGATGTCACCTACGGAGCCCATCAGCCTGGTCCTAAGTTACAGGACCGACTACGTCGCATGGGCTACTACTGGCCCACTATGATGGCAGAGGCCATTGATTATGTAAAGAAGTGTCGAGTATGTCAATTATATGCTGACTTTATCTACCGACCTTCGAAGTTCCTACACCCCACAGCGGCCACCTGGCCATTTGAAGCATGTGAAATAAATATTATCGGGCCGATCAGTCCACCATCCTCCAAAGGACACCGGTTCATACTCTCCATCACCGACTACTTTTTCAAGTGGGTGGAAGCAGTACCTCTGGCCGAGGTAAAAACCTCGAACGTGATCAGCTTTGTCAAGCATTACGTTATATACCACTTTATGGTTCCCAGAAGGATTATCCACGACAGTGGTCCTCAGTTCGTGAGCCATGCATTCTATCGGTTCTGCGATAAGAGCCGAATACAAAATGTAGCATCAACGACTTACAATCCTGTAGCGATCGGACTAGCCAAAGCATTCAACAAGACTATAGTCAAGCTGCTCAAGAAAGTTGTTTCTTCTAATAAGCACGACTGGAATGAAAAGCTTGAAGAATGCATGTGGGCTTACCGTACAACTGTTCGGATACCCACTAACAACACACCATTCTCTCTGGTTTATGTAAACGAGGCAGTAAGTACTTCCCCTGGAGATCCAGATCCTGTCTCTACGGGTAGCTATCACCAACCAGCTGACTGATAAAGACAATCAACGTCGACGGCTACAGGAGTTAGAGGCGTTGGATGAAAAATGTCTGCTAGCTCGGCAACAAATCAAGCTTTACCAAGCTCGAAATTTTGGGTCCTTCAACAAAAAGGTCCGGGAAAGAAACATTCCAAGTGGGTGACCTCGTCTTATCGGTTCGAAGATCGATGGTGATGACTCATAAGACAGCTGGAAAGTTCGAACCTAAGTAGGAAGGACCGTTCGTCATAAAGACGGTCTACTCCAATGGGGCCTACCGACTGGCCAAACCTAACGACGATTTGCTAATGATACCAATCAATGGCAAGTTCCTGAAAAAATTCTATGTCTGAAGGTCAAATTAGCATAGGTTCCCACATCCCCCGTGGGTGTCCGTGAATTCTATTACTGAGTTCGCCTCTTTCATAACTCCCTCAGTAGAAAACCTTTTACGTCCATACTACCACTAAATTTTTATTCTACACCCTAACAAAGTTTACGTCTACCTCGTACATATTACCTCTGAGTAGTCGTCTCTTCCATGATAACCTTGTGTTGTCACAACTATCTAGAAAATCTTTCATACCCATACTACCTCTGAATTGTTATTCTACACCCTAGCAAAGATTGTGCCTACCATGTCCATATTATCTCTGAGTAGACAATACTTCCATGATAATCTTCCGTGATTGTCATAACTATCTATAGAACCTTTCACGTCCATATTACCTGTGAGTTGTTCTATACACCTATAGAGTCTATCCTTGCCATGTCCACATAACCTCTGAGTAAGGAAAATTCTACCACCAAAAATTCTGTGTTTACCATATCCATATAACCTCTAAGTAAACACCCTATCCCCGACGGAGTCATCTCCATTCCCTCACTTTATACTACCTCTGAGAGAGTTCTCACTCTTGTACAAGAAAAGCTCACAGCAAATAGACAAGTAAAACCAAATTATTATTTATAGAATGGAAATGTTTTCTTCCTTTGGCTATAAAAAGAGTCTCTCAAAAAGCAAGAGACAGAAAAGACAAAAAGGAGGTTAAAACTGCAAAGACCGATGCAAAAGTTCTTCTAGTCGACCCCTCAAAAGAGCAATTTAGGGGCCAACCAGTGCTTAGGCTCGACGCTCAGCCTCCTGACATCGAGCAGCTTCATCTTCAACCTGAGACAAGTTTTGGTGCACAAGAACCAGTTCCACTAGCGCAGGCCAATACTTTCCTTCTCCCAGGTTAGGGTTTCAGAGCGTTGTCGAAGTACCTCCTACTGGTCCTTGGGCTTATCCAACTCGCTCTCAAGGGACAAAGTCACTTCTAGCTTCCGGATCTGCTCCCGGAGGCCTCGTACTGTTCCTCCGAGGCTACGTGACGGCAGACCTGAGCCGCTTTGGCGTCAATCACTTCTTCAATTTTGGCCTCGATCTCGGCAAGTCTGTCAGTCAAGGCCCGACATTTCTGTTCGTGCTAGGATGCTTCAGAAGCTATTTTCTCTAGCTCTGTAGCAGCTAGGGCCGGAAGACCATGCTCAAGATTTTGAAGCTCCGAGGCGGCACCTTTCAAATCTGCCAGAAGATTATCTATCGCATCCGCCTTCGCCTCGTATTCTGGATAGTCGCACAAGGGCCATCAATTGGGCACTCACTATAGACCGGGCCCATCTGAGTGATTGGTTATCTCCCAAGATACCCTTTATATCGTGCATCAAGCTTGACGAATTATACCCAGAATAAGTTTGGTATAGCATACATTGTCGGCCAAAATCATTGGGGTCACCGGAGATGCCACAATAAAAGGTCCCGGGGCGGCAAAGGCAGCCAACATGCGTCTAGGTATTGTAGCCGGAACAGGTGGTACCGTGACTATAGCAGAGGTCGTCGGTGGTACAGCCAACATTGTCTGAGGTATAACTGGCTATTCAGTAGGCCCCCTCGCTGGTCCTTCAACCATATCCGTAACCGAAGCTGTATTAACTAGAGCCTGAGCACTCTTAGTAGTCAACTTCTTGACAGTCACTGTAATCGACTCCTCAGAGGTCTTCTCTACCGGTGTTTCGACAGCCGATTCATCCACGGTTAGAAGGTGGCTCGAGGATAACCTCTTCGACGGTCCTGGAGTGACCACATTGAAGGGTTCTTCAACTGGTTCATCGATGGTCGTCTCGGTCGATTCTTTTTCGGTCTCCTTAGTCGGGCTCCTAGGGGTTTCGTCAACAGGCTCATCAACAACACCGTCGACAGCCATTCTAGTGATCACCTCGACTGGAACCTTGGCAGTCGACTCGTCAGTGGCCGCCTCAGCTCGGCCAGCTAGCTCGTCAGCAGCATCTACCAGGGAATCTTCGATTTCTCTTCAACCACTTCCTGGGGTTGAGGTGCGATGTACCCCTGATACCTCCATGAAGAGGGGGCTCCGTAGGGAAAGCAACGGCTGGGCCTTCAGCGCCTTCGACCGAACAGCCCATCGCAAGACCAGGCTCCTGAGCAGCGCCTTCGCGAAACGCTATGGCCAACCCCAGGTATCACTACGGATCCACTAATGGAGGTCGCTTCTTGATGAGAAGGGATGAACTCCAAAAATAATGAAGAAACCTCTCCTAGCCAAACGAGACAGGCGAGAAGAAGAACCTCTTCTGGCCCGAACAGTTTCGACCGTCACGGCTAACAGATCCCCTCGGGAAATTCCCTCAGCAATTTTGACCACTACAGCATCTTCTTTGCCTGTACGAGTAAATTAGGGATGATTGAAAAGTTGCAGGTAAAAACTTGAATCAAAGGAAACTGAAATGTACCTGGGAAGTCGATGCAACAGGCGATACACTAGACCGCAAGAAAGCACGACTCTTGGATGCCACCCTTTTGACCTTCTTACTATAAGGAAGGTTGTCGCCGGAGGAGCTTGACGTTTCGATGGGGAGTTCAGGGTTGCTGCATCCTCCTTTCGCTCCCGAAAAGCACTAGAACCATTCAAAGACCCATCTCTTGTAACTTCAAACTTTTGAGACCGTCGCTGGGGCCTCTCAAACTTCGTACCCACAATAAAACTCCGCCATCGGTCATAACATGACGAGAAGTTATCACCAAACAATGAACTTCACAGCAGAATACAAGATACGAGGCTCCCCATGTACCTCAGAGGGTTGTAAATGCTACCCTAGTAGATCTAGCATTATAATAACTCCAAGTGCGAGTGCCATCCAACAAGCTACCTTCATAGCCAAGACACATTCTTAGGTTGTTCATCATAGTCTGGCTATAGCCAAACTGTGTACAAAGCGGTTCGACAGATAGGGCTCCAGGTATACCTTGTTCTGCCTCTGGTATACCAAGTGCGAAGGATAAATAGAAACAGCCAGTGAAAGCACCGGTAGTTAGTTCTCCACCTCCAGTCCGATCAACCAGCTCATCACATTCCTGATGACCACCATAGAAAGGCAAAACCCTGCTAAAACTATAGCTATCCAAGCGGTTTAATGCCCGTCTATAGGCTGAGATGCCGTCAGAACCCACTTCGCCTTATAGTAGTTGCACAAGAACATGTCCCCCTCCTCATGACCGTCTATAGTGGCAAAAATAATTAAGCCAGTATGATGCAGCGCCAACCAGGCCATCAAATAATGGTAGGGCAGCTCCGATCAAGGAAACTCGCTAGCACACCCGCGATACTCTATTATTTTTCTGAGAGATCTCGTAGGCCTCGAAAAGTGTGTATACCATGGCAGGAAGCAAAACGAGAGAATGCCTGAAAGCCAACCTCACAGCCGACATGATAAGCTCCCTACTAAGCCGCCCTACGGAGCCTCAGCCTCCAGGAACCATAGCCTTCCTCAGCCACATCTTCACAAAGGGAGCTAGCGTCGCTTTTCGACTCACGGCAGTCAAGTATTGAAAAAAAATAGCTACGGACCATGGAGCCTTAGCATCCAGCAGGGGAGCTGATACCTTTGCCTTCGCCACCATACCCTCCACCTCGGCAGTAGTATACGCCCTGCGAGTAGTAAAGCAAATTGTTTCGCACTCCAACGGCTCCTCGGTAAAGAAATACTTTCTCCACGCATTAAAGTGAGGTGGCCCTTTACAGAGTCTTGGCGCACACACACTTGATGATGGTAAAGCATTTCTTTGTACACAGCCATCATCAGGGTGCTTGCCTTCCATCCCCATGAGCTCAACTGGGCTAGGGCATTACTCCTTGTACCGGTACTCACCCAAGAAAGTTTCGAGATGGCGAACACCTCATGGAGGGCCAATCCCATATCTCCATACATCATGAAAAAAGGCCCGGTGTGGTGATTATACAGCTCCAGCAAAGCCAAGAACAGAGACTGGTTGTTGGCGATTCCATGCTCAGTCGCCTTTCTGGCATGACGTAAGCCAGTACCACTCAGGTCCTCCTTAAAAGTACTTAATACCCATCGGGTCAAGTCATCCACTTTTGTCGGAGTGAACCTAGTCCTCGACCCGGTAGGCGTCCGTCGGATATGTCCAGCTGGCCGCCAGAAGCTGTTGGTCAAAATAGAGCACCAAATGGATGCACATCAGCAGGAAGATCGCTAAACCTATGACCAGGGAGTAGCAAACGCAAGGTGTACGATGCACCACCCCGAACGGGCGTAAAAATATCCCTTCCCCTGGGAACTCTTGTCTACCTTGAAGCGGCCCGAGATTAGACCCCTTGACTAGGAATTAGGTTCCACTCCATTCGTCGTCTTTCGACAAAACAGGAAAAGACGAACAGCGGTAGGTGTCGGTCAGACAACGAAACATACAAGGGAGGCCATTACTCTCAAAATACCATGTTGCCTTAAGTACAAGGAGGACTGTCTCATTTAGAGCCAACTGATCGCCGAAGAGAAACTGGAGCTTTAACATCCCCGCGTCGGCATTAAGAGAAGGTGTCAGCCTGCACTGATCCAGCATATGGCAAAAATAACCCAGACGCTGCTCATGTATTTGATCCATTCGTCCCTCTGGTTGATCTTCGGCGATCAACCTCCTATCTGGCTCGACGAGCTCCTGCCGAACGTTTTTCCCTAGCACACAGATAGAAAAGTCGTAAAGAACCTTATTTAAAAGGGAGGTGGTTACAGAAACTACACGAAATAAGAAATAGAAGGTTGAGACATGCTTGAGAGAAATAAACATTTGCGCAGGTACTACCAAGTAATACTGCATTTTCAGTGAGCTAGCATCAGCGCAGGTACCGCTTCATAATACTGTGCTTCAGCAAGGAAGCATCGGTACAAATGCTACTTAATAGAATGGCGTCTCAGTGAGATAGCATCCGTACAGGCATGCATAGTAATCATGCGAGTCAGCAAGAACTTCAGCATATCTTGCAGTTGTTACTTTATGTAAGTAAAAAAATGACCATGTGCATCAGTCGAACGAAGCTTCAGCACATCTATGGATACTCCTCCAAAGAGCAATTGATTATACGCATCGGCAAGAAAGCTTCAGCACATCTATGAGATGATTACATAAAAGACTAGAAACGGAGGAACTCTAATTTAGCTAATGAAGAACTCTTTCTGCATCCTTTTGTACGTCTCATTATGGCTTTTACCTGTTGTCTGCACATCATGTCTACAATGATCTATTACAGATTCTTCATGATTACATAAAAAGACTAGAAACATCTAAAGTCTACAAGTGGACAATCTTCTTCACAAATGCGCAACCCCCAAATGTACAGCCTGTAAGAGTGAATCACTTGCTCGTCAGAGCAAACCACTTCCTAGCTAGACACGGAGGAACTCTAATTTAGCTAATGAAGCAGCCATTGGCCCGAGCCAGAATGCAGCTCCTTCTCACCACACTACTGCGGCTCTTGAGCAGGACAGAGTATAACTTGTGGATCTTCGGATTGGCAATCAATCCAAACCCGAAAGCTTGGATCTCGAAGACCTCCAAGATGTTGTTCAGGTTCGAACTTCTTATGCCAAATGCTTAAGTACATCTCAAATCTCAGCAGCAGTCTTCTACAAGGACATAGCTTCTTTGAATGAAAAGATCCACAAGCAATAGTCGATTGTGCAAGGCCAACAGCCGTTCAAAGCTAAGTCAGGATCGAGCATGACGATGAGAATGCTAAGAGACAGTGAAGTTAACCCTTCAGAAAAGCTTCCCTTTATATAGGCTGAGTGCAGTCCAACCCACATGTGGTCGTCGGTCAAAGACCCCTAAATTAATAGGATAATCTAAGACTCAGCACAATGAATCTCATTATTAGGTTAAGTTGACTGAATCCTAAGCCATGAACTTTTTGAATTCCCCAAATGATAGTGACAATTAAAGAAGAGAGATGACTAATCCATTAAAAAGTAATAATTAAATCGCTCTTATGACTTCGACAAAAACTAGCTCCTTCGACTCAAAAGTGCAGCCACTTCAGTTCGACTCAGAAGCACAGCTGCTTCAGTTAGACTCAGAAGTGCAGCCATTCAGTTCGACTCAAAAGTGCAGCCACTTCAGCATGACTCAGAAGCACAACCACTTCAGTTTAACTCAAAAGTACAGCCACTTCAGTACGACACAGAAGTGTGGCTACTTCAGTTCGACTCAGAAGCGCAGCCACTTCAGTTTGACTCAGAAGCATAGCCACTTCAGTTCGACTCAGAAGTGCAGCTCTCTCGCTTCAACCCAGAAGCGTAACCTTCCATCCCATCCAAAAGTACACCATTCAATGGCTCCTTCAGCTGACACTCTTTCGTCTATAAAACACAGTCTACTTGTCGCACTAAAGCACAGTGACTCCGTCGTCGAAATACAGTCTACTCATCGCTCCAAAGCACAGTAACTCGTCATTTTCGAAATGCATTCTACTCGTCGCCCTAAAGCATAGTACTCCATTGTCTTCGGAACACAATCTCTTCGTTGCCCAAAAGCGCAGTGACTCAGTTGATTTGAAATAGAGTCTCCTCATCGCCCAAAAGCACAGTGACATTGAAGCCTCACAAAAGCGTAACTCGTATAGATGCGCAGTCTATAAGGTGCATTGTTCTACATGGCAGTCAGGTATCTGTATCTTTTTAGATATTATCCAATCGGTTTCGTTTAAACCACCGCTCTTAAGATAAGAACAGATTTGATTCTGTTGAGAAGAGCGATATCCTATCGGTTTGTTTAAACCACAGATAAGGACGGAGTTTTTTCTTATGGATGTGGGTCCTACCCAATCAGTTTGTTTAACCTAGGGGGCCTAAGATAAGACAAAATCTAACTTCGGGGATAGGAACAAAATCTGCTCAGGTTCATCCGATCAACAATAATCACAGGCCACGTATCATTTACTCAGTTATGTTGATAATTCCATAAGATCTTGATAAAAGAGAATTTTAATATCTGCCACGTGTGCTCAGCGGTAGCCCTCACCGTGCAACTTCAAGATTCTCCATATCTCTATGTATAGCGTTCCTGCACAATCCTTATGCACATACATATGTGCTTTCCTATAAATAGAAGGAGTTTTCCTTCGATAAAGAGGCTTTGAAATCTTCACAACTTCGGCATCCACTTGACTGGCAACCCCAGAGTTCCAATCACAAGCACCAGAAAACCAGAACAAGTTCAACTCGTCGTCAGATTGTCAACAGAATAAAGGAGTCACTGTAGTGCTCGATCTCTACCGTCACACTTTTCCAGAAAACTTTGTACTTAGATCTCCTACTTAGGAATCGATTGTACTCTTAAACATTTAATATAAAAAATTGTATAACTTTTTGTCAAAGCAAACACACCCGTGTTGGGCACTGTCGATTTATTACCTTCCAGTCGGCCCTTGGATTTGTTGGCCGAGGTGGGAGGGTTTTTGGTAAGCTGCTTGAGAGATGGAAAACCTCGCGCCGCGTTGCATGAAGCAACGAGGAGTTCATCTTCTTCTTCGCTCGAAGATCCTTTAGCAAGTTTCTGATATGCATATACCATCGGTTGCAGTCTTTGGAAGACGGACTGCCTCTTCGGTGGCGACGCTGTTGTTTGGCAACATCAACAGTTGATGGTGATCAGGGCGCAGGTATGTCTTGGGCCAGACACATTGCGCATCACAAAATCCTCCCTCGTATTACGTTCGTGGAAGATCGTATTGTGTTGATCAGAGGCCTCTACTTCTACATTTGTCTTGTGCATGCAGGGAAGCTGCATGCATGAATACGAACATGAAGGTGGCTTCCCTATTCTCAGTTCCTACGTGTGTGATACGCTTAGGTTCCGATTAGCAAGTTGCTGGTGAGGTCGAATCCCTCCATGCTTACAACAATGCTGCTCGCACGAGTCTATCCCCATAGTATTCACCTCCTGGCTTTAATCATGCGCATGAGCGCTCAAGTGACAGCAAGTTTTACTGGTCGGGGCATCGAAGCACTCGAACCAGTTTTGTATAACTTTTTATCGGATGCGCGCGTGACGTCACGACCCGCACCCGTATTTTGGATACGAGACGTGTCCAAGGCAGCCTACGTCGCAGAGTCGACGGTAGAATGCTGTCACGGCCAAGATGCTCAAAACCATAACATGTAAATATATTACTCATTCACAATAACTAAGTTAAATTACAATTTTAAATATTTACATTTGATACAAGGTACATGGTCTCACAACATTTGTAAAGAACAACTGAATTAAATACTCAACTATCTAACTAAACTCTAGGTCTGGCTGGCAAGTACACCCGTATCTCACAATATTAAGTGAGACCATAGCTAACCTAAAAAATGTTGGTTTCCATTCAGGAATAGAGCGAGTATAATTCACTGAATGCAGTTTCAATATATGAAAATGACTATAAGACAGAGGTTAGACATCAATTATATGTTTTAAAAATAAACAGAAAAAAAGACGTGAGAAAAGACAAAAAATCAATAGCAAATAAATAAACTAAAATACCTTCCCAACTATTAGAAGTACCTTTAATATGTGATCAGTCTGGGACACTACATCGAGGTCTACTAGGTCTACTTGAATGAAAAATAAACAATGTCTACGAAATCTACTTGCAGAAATTAAACAATGTCTATGAGGTCTACTTGCAGAAATTAAACAATGTCTACGAGGTCTACTTGTAAAAATTAAACAATGTCTACGAGGTCTACTTGCAAAAATTAAATAATGTCTACGAGGTCTACTTGTAGAAATTAAACAATGTCTATGGTCGGATCACACATCCTTGGTACTTCTCATTCCCGACTCAAAAGATTATGACAGAATATAAAAAATGACAAAAGCACCTAACCAATGGCCAATAGTGAAATATAGTGAAAATTAATATCGAAAACAGACAAAAAACTGTACTCGCATGAGGTCCTTTGCTGGTGAAACCGATAATCCAAACCACTCAGTGTGCCACAACAGTCAAACTCGTACAACAGTCTCCGAATGCTGAAACAGACGTTACCAATATTTTTAGAATAGTCAAATTAGCTAGGATTGTCTGTCCTTAAGTCTAATTCTGAACACAGGTGCAAAACGGTAATTTTTGGTCAAAACGGTGTCCGCCGTTGGACCTGCTTTGTACCGAAAAGCGTACCAGAGTTAATGGTCTCTAAAGTTGTCAAACTATATGTCTACAGATTTATTTTGATGATACGAACCCAACTGTATATCCAAAGTTGGATTTCGACAGATCGTGCACAAAATTGTCCGTTGAGTCCGAACGTAGGACCCCACAAAACGGCGATCCGGTCAACTGTCTCAGAATTGGACCAAACTTGGCTACAGGACCAGAAAAATAATATGGACCTGTTGGTACAAGTTTCGTCTCGATCTGACGAACGTGCACAAAGTAATTAGAAAATTAACACAGAGGCCGATACGGTAAATTTTGACGGATACGCATCAAATTCGTCGCGCACACGCAACTAATTTAAATTCCGTCAAAGTCCACACGTCCATGAAGCCGATACGCACCTTTCGATGCTTTTGTTTTGCGACCAAGTTGCTCGGTTTGGCAGGACGCACGTGGTACAGGAGTGTTTTTCTTAAAATTTACTATTTCAAAAACGGGTTTTTTTCGATTTTCACAAAGAAATATCTTATTATTTAAACAACTATAAATGAAAGTAAAAATAGGTTTTCTATCTCGGTTATGTTGTGTAAAAGGTTGTTCTGGTAGTTTTCGTGAATATCGAATATCCTGGCAGGAAAATGGCTTCCAAGTTTGGGTATTCGCCTAAGGCTCTGTTCTGATTTTCGAACAGTTATTTGCGAGTTTTGGCTTCGATTTCTGGGACAATACAAGGTGTTAAACCAAAATCTATTTGAAGGTGATTAGTTTCGTATAGGTATTCTTCGTACCTGAAAAGACGGTTCTTAAAACGAAAAATCGAGCACAGAGCAATCTCCGTGCAAAGTAGGGTGATCGACACCAACGCTACGCTGCTTGCTGTTGTTGTTGCAGCAGCTGCTGATTCCTTCTTGCACGGCTGCTTCTCCGTAGTCTCCGCGGTGGTGCACGGTAGTCGGAGGGCACGCACAGGTGTCCAGGGCGAAGCTGCGGGTGGTGGCGAGATCTGGTTAGGGTTTGTGTAGGGTTTGTCGAGAGAGTTTTCTTCTCGCTCGTTATATATATTTTTTTTTCGTAATATATATCCTCTATATTTTTTTTTCGTTTATATATATATATATATATATAGGGGTCGGGCTCGTTGGCTCGTTCAGCTGGGTTATGGGTTTTTTTTTATTCTTTTGTTTATTACTTAATGTAACTAATACATATATATTTATATATATACACATGCACACATATATTTTTACATATAAATATGTCTAATTAACTCCATAATACCATTTTCTAATCTAGACCCATTTTAGGCCTATATAAATATGTACACATATATTATAATATTTATTTGACAATAAATAAACTAACCAATAATAGTAAATAATATTATTTAATAATAACATCAACAACTTAGTAATAATAATAATCCTAATACATTGAAATTAAACCAATAATATATTTCGGTGAACTCATCAACACACATTTATTTGGCTCCAGAAATTTGTACATATATTCTAAAACGCCAATTATTGTTAAAAATAGCTATAATCTATTTATACTAAAGATCTAGAAACATATGTTAATTCCTAAATAGATACAAAATATTTGCATTATAGATAAAGTACGTCCTCAAGGACGTCCTTGGTCTCACTACATGTCTACCCAGGCTTGAGCTTGGTTCGGATCCAGTCCGGCTAGTTTGGTGCAGCCAAGTCTCCTACAAGTCAATAATCGAATATTAGCTAAATAATTAAATCATTTATAGGGTCATGTCACAACTTAGCCTGGTTTTCCTAGTTAGGGCACACTTATGGCTGGGTCTTCCTTGACATGGCTAATATACTAGTCAAGGCACGCCTGCACTATCCGTGCCATGATTCCTAGTCTGGTACTTTAAAACTCAACCATGGATAAAGTCATCTACCGTAATAATTTACTAAATATTATTATAAAAAATCTAAAAATCACCATTCAAATAAAATAATAATAATAAATATTTTAAAATTTTTGGGAAGGGGAGCTACAAATCTACCCACCTTAAAAATAATTTTTTCTCGAAATTCTAATTCATAACTATTCCTTAAAATTCAAAAAGAAAGTCTATCTTAACCTTAATCTCCTTAAATTCTAATTCCTCAAAATAGTTTATATCTTCCTACTAGCCATTTTGTAACTACATAATCTCTAAGACTTCTACCCACCTTTAGTCACACTACTCCTTAAAACTAAAATCTTATAATCTTCTAACTAGTTGCTAACAATCCCACAACAGATATCTACTGCATATTGCATCTATAATCCTCTCTTATCTATCAAGCAACCCAAAATTTAATAAGCAACAAATTCACAGAGGTAGCTAAAAATTATTGATAAATTTTAATAAGCATGACCATTCGTCGCTCTGAAATAGGAAGGGGGAAGATAAGGAAGAATAATCGAGAGAAATATGAAGTTTCAAGAGCGGTAGATTATCCAATGATGCAAATAGAAAGAGAGTTTATGAACCATTTGACTTATTTACTAGATTGGGCTACTCTAGTCCAGTCACTTGCTATATAGAAGAACACTTCTTTCTTAGAGGGGCTTGCAATCCATGCAATACAGAAGTTTCATTCTCAAATTAATTTAAACAAGGTTCCAAAATAGAATGAAATCGAGAAATCAAGATTGTGATCTTTTCCGTGGTCATTTAAACACACGAACAAGGGATATAAATGCAATACAAGATCGTATCGCGACTTACAGGTAGATAAAAAGGGTTATGAATGACTTCACATTCTAAGAGATGGAGACTACGTAATAGGTATAAGGACCTATTTCAAATAGTTCGATTTTATAGTCCAAATGTGGTAGTATTTATGGATGGATTTTACCGGTCTTAATGGGTTCCCTGATTGGACATCAATCGTTGGTTGGATGAACCTTGATTTCATTCTATATTGACTGGATAAGATCCCAATGGTAAAACTATTCTACTTGGTTAGGGTAACCTAAATAGGTTTCAACCCAAGTGGTTGAGCTAGTTGCTAGTCAGGTTGGTTAGCTAGGTCCCTAAAGCCCAAAAATGTGCTTTCAGTGACTTTTGTTTTTAGTAGCACATGAGGCCTCAATTCGGTGTCACACTAGTGGCATGTGCATAGTGGGCTTCGAGTAGATCACAACCATATATTGGGTCGAATGAATTGAGTCGAGATTGAGGCTCTAATGGAAGTCGAGAAGTATACTGGTATTATGGTAAGGGTTATGGCTAGTCCTTTTGACCTGAAATCTGTACCATAAAAATAGAGTACCAGGGGACGTGTTTGAGTGGGACATGATATACCTAGATGAAGGGGACCCGTCTAGATCTTGCATATAAAATTTGTTGGGATTAAACTGGTCTCGTGCTCTGAATATTAATGACACGGCCGGGGACACAAAATGATCTAAATGGAAAGTGGGGGTCCATGGGGCACTAATTATCATCCTAATGGAAATTATTTTGATCAATCGGTAATTTTCGTATATCCCAAAACTTTAGAAGGCTTACAGTCTACTCACCTTACAAGCTAGGACATGGTTTTAGGAATAATGAGTTTAGAAGAATTCCAAAGTCGGATATTGTACCTCGACTCTGGTTAGTAAAGAATAAGACACGACGTAACGAAATACGGTAGATATAAGTCAAGTCAAGGTTCGTTCCTCAATAAATGGAAAACGAGTGTGTACAATGACATATGGTCGATAAAAGAATGATCTACTCGTCCATAGTATACAAGAGTTATAGACGGGTAACCAACTCTAAGGCACATCATATGAAGAGATTTCTAATAGCTGAGTCATAAATTTCTATTTGTGACAAGCCTCCAGACTATTGTCACAAGGGTTCTAGTGGTATGGGCTGTAGTGATCATGTATTGCTGTTGATAACTGGCAGATCATAATATGACATGGTATTTAAGCTATGGTATTGGCTAAGCTAGTGACTGTGGTGTTCCAATACTAGTTAGGTCTTAATAATAAAATTTACATAACTAGGGTAATATTTGTCGGAACCAATTTCGGGATGGGTGTCTACCATAGTCATGGTAAATGATTGTCCTTACCTTTATCTATTCATCTCATGTCTAAACTGTGGGCTTGGGTCGAGAAAGGGTTGGGTTAAGGCTTAAGGGTTGCTAGTTAAAGCAAGCTTCAAGCAAATAATTAGAGGCTCACAACAATTGGTTTCTTGAGAATAGATAGTCTTCTTGGTTGGCATTTTGATTAAGGGTAAAACCCTAATCATTCTCAAACTCAGATGGATAGAAGATCCCAATAGTAGTTTGAGGGTCGAGAGGAGAACGAGTAACTCAAGGCAAGGTTCTAGTCACATGCTGGCCGATGGTAGCTACACTTGTGTATACAACTAGCATAGTCATGGAAGATACTCTGTATCTATCTACCAATTACGAGCCTTCGTCTTTTCAAATCAGTGAAAGACAAAACAATAAAGAGTTCAAGAAGGGTGTCACTGAGTACAATCGTGATTCAAAGGCGAATGTACAATTCAAAAAAAATTGTCAATGCAGTTGCGAATGAGATCCTAGAGACATCTATATCTCAATCCACGTAGGTTAATCAGAGGAAGAGTGAACTGAGTGCACTAAGGATGATCAGACACATATACATCGATTCTGATTAGACAATATGTTAGTAGGTATCCCCAATAACATATTCTTGAATCAAGCTCGATAAAAGAGTAGGCTTGCAAAACTAGGTTGTAATAGCAGCATTGGTCAAGATAGTCAAAATACAAGTATACGAGATTTTTGAAAGGATGCACAAGTAGTTCGAGTTTTGAGAGAATCAAAACCTTACCTAGTGTTATTGCTTATACAGTCATCCTACTATCTTCCTATCCATAAGGCCTTGGTCGACTAATGGGTTATGGACCTCTAAATTCTATATTCTAGGTAAACCTATTAGTATCAGTCAGTTACCTCGTCAATAGATCACAAGGACCACGGAATGCTAGGTTAGGAGACATGCTACCCAACTTACAGAACCTCCACTAGTATTGGCTTTGGATCTTATGGAACGTACAGGGCATTTTTCTATTCTCTATAGTATCCTAAACTTATAATCACATCTGAAGTCATTTTATCGAGAATTATGCCTCGCCCTATACTCTGGCTGTGGTAAACCCTTGGTTCCATGATTCAAATGTGATATGTTATCAGATACTCTACCTTATATTGACACAAGATCTAAGATCTAAAGAGGTCAACGAAGACATAGTTTTAGCAGTGTTCTATATCTACGATTCTTTGAAATAATTTTAACTCTATGGGTCGTGCCTCGCCAGGCGCTACTGACTGCAGTGAACCCACACTCTCCATTCTTAAGTAACTGGTGATAGTGCGCTGTTGTCTAGCCATCGCAGTCGTTTAAGTTACTCCAACTATATTCCTAAGAACTTCAAAGAGCTGCTAGAGATTCAAACTAGTTGACTATGATAGAAGGCGTAAACATCTGTCTATAAGTCTCAATCCTTAAAGTAAAAGATTGATCGGGGAGGAAATAACTGAAGACAAGGGAAGTAAGAACATCCTAATCTTTATTTCATATGTATTTCAACCGGTTGAGGGAAGACTTTAAATCAATCTACCTCGAGATTCGTATATGCATAACAGAATCGGAAATTATAAACCAATTCCTTACGGCAAATAAGATTTAAAATAGGCAATTCTAACTTATGATATAAGATTTATATCTAACAGAGCAAAAGAAAATTGAACAGTTTATCAACATTAGAGCCTTTATTCTAGGAAAGCCTAACTTACCAAGTGAATAGTATATCCACATTGGATCATATCGTCATATCAAAAGTAATAGTGTATCTATAAGCTATCTAAAGTTAATAATTCTTTATCTAAATTGCATGGCCTATCTGACAACCTTAACTACCCAACGGTCAATTTGAACAAAGGACTCCTAGTCCTGGTCATCATCTTAAATCAATTTAACTCTAAGTTGTGAATAAGCATTTCCTAGTCGCAGGCTCACAATAGTACGACTAACTTAAGTACTATCACGAGTTCGCAATCTTTTGCAAAAATCGACCTGCATGGGCCACCACAAAAACTTGTCACGACCCGCACCCGTATTTCATACGAGATGTCCAAGCTAGCCTACGTCGCAGAGTCGGCAGTAAACGCTGTCACAGCCAAGATGCTCAAAACCACAACATGTAATATATTGCTCATTCACAATAACTAAGTTAAATTACAATTTTAAAGATTTACATTTGATACAAGGTACATGGTCTCACAACATTTGTAAAGAACAACTGAATTAAATACTCAACTATCTAACTAAACTCTAGGTCTGGCTGGTAAGTACACCTGTATCTCCCAATGTTAAGTGAGGCCACAGCTAACCTAAAAATATTGGTTTCCAGTCAGGAATAGAACGAGTACAATTCACTGAATGCAGTTTCAATATATGAAAATGACTATAAGACAGAGGTTAGACATCAATTATATGTTTTAAAAATAAACAAAAAAAGATGTAAGAAAAGACAAAAAATTAACAGCAAATAAATAAACTGAAATACCTTCCAAACTGTTAGAAGTACCTTTGATATATGATCAGTCTGGGATACTACACCACGAGGTCTACGAGGTCTACTTGCATAAAAATAAACAATATCTACAAGGTCTACTTGCAAAAATTAAATAATGTCTACGAGGTCTACTTGCAGAAATTAAACAATGTTTACGAGATCTACTTGCAGAAATTAAACAATGTCTACGAGATCTACTTGCAGAAATTAAACAATGTCTATGGTTGGATCACACATCCTTGGTACTTCTCATTCCCGACTCAACAGATTATGACAGAATATAAAAATGACAAAACACCTAACCAATGGCCAACAGTAAATATAGTGAAAATCAATATCGAAAACAGACAACAAACTGTACTCGCCTGAGGTCCTTTGCTGGTGAAACCGATAATCCAAACCACTCAGTGTGCCAACAGTCAAACTTGTACAACAGTCTTCGGATGCTGAAACAGACATTACCAATGTTTTTAGAATAGTCAAATTAGCTAAGATTGCCTGTCTTTAAGTCCAATTCTGGACACAGGGGCAAAACGATAATTTCGGGTCAAAACGGTGTCCGCCGTTGGACCCGCTTTGCATTGAAAAGCGTGCCAGAGTCAATAGTCTCTAAAGTTATCAAACTACATGTCTACGAATTTGTTTTGATGATACGAACCCAACCGTATGTCCAAAGTTGGATTCTGATGGGCCATGCACAAAATTGCCTGTTGAGTCGGATCGTGGAGCCCGCAAAACAGCAATCCGGTCAATTATCTCAGAATTGGACCAAACTTGGCATACAGGACCAGAAAAATGATACGGTCCTGTTGGTACAAGTTTCGTCTCGATCTGACTAACGTGCACAAAGTAATTAGGAAATTTGCACAAAGACCGATACGGTAAATTTTGACGGATACGTATCAAATTCGTCGCGCACACGCAACTAATTTGAATTCCGTCAAAGCCCACATGTCCATGAAGCCTATACGCACCTTTTTATGCTTTCGGTTCGCGACCAAGTCGCCCGGTTTGGTAGAACACACGTGGTATCGGAGTGTTTTTATTGAAATTCACTATTTTGAAAACGGGTTTTTTCGATTTTCACAAAGAAATATCTTATTGTTTAAACAACTATAAATGAAAGTAAAAATGGGGTTTCCATCTCGGTTATGTTGTCTAAAAGGTTGTTCAGGTAGTTTTTATGAATACCGAATATCCTGGCGAAAAAATGGCTTCCAAATTGGGGTATTCGCCTAAGGCTCTGTTCTGATTTTTGAACAGTTATTCGCGAGTTTTAGCTTCGATTTCTGGGACAATACAGGGTGTTAAGCCAAAATCTATTTGAAGGGGATTAGTGTCTTATAGGTAGTCTTCGTACCTGAAAAGACGGTACTCAAAATGAAAAACCGAGCACCGAACAATCTTCGCGCAAAGTGGGTGATCGACACCACCGCTACTGCTGCTTCTTGCTGTGTCTGTTGCAGCGACTGCTGATTCTGCCTTGCACGGCTGCTCCTCCGCGTCTCCGTGGTGGTGTACGATGGTCGAAGGGCACACACAGGTATCCTGGGCGAAGCCGCGGGTGGTGGCGCGATCTGGTTAGGGTTTGCGTAGGGTTTGTCGAAAGAGTTTTCTCTCTCGCTCTCGTTCTATGTATATATATATACGGCTGTGTGGTGTACATGGGGCGTCGGGCTCGTTGGGCCGTTCAGCTGGGTTATGGGTTTTTGTTTTATTCTTTTGTTTATTACTTAATGTAACTATATATATTTATATATATACACATGCACACATATATTTTTACATATAAATGTCTA